>WWPM01010312.1:0-13939 GCA_023279145.1 Glomeris maerens | reverse complement strand
AAAAATGACCCCATTTCAATTTTTGGCCCACGCAGAATTTGGCATAGTCCACCTTTTTATATCTCCGCAATGGGTTGGGATAGCTCAAAAATTTCAATGGGGTCAGTATGTGCTTAAGAAATTATTGACAGGAAAAAAGTAAGGAATTTTTCGGAATTGTTTTTCACTTATTAAAGTAAAAAAAACTGTCAAAATATGGTATAAAAGAAAGATTAATTTGTTCGATTTGAAATTTGGAATTGAAGCATCCCAAAGGCGAAAATATCACATCATTTCGCTATTCCAAATTCTGCGTGGGCCAAAAATTGAAATGATTGCATTTTTACAAACCTTGGCGAACATCCTAATTTTGGGCAAAAAATAAATAGATTCGGTCACCCGGAAGTCGGTCAAAAAATACAAATACGAGGGAATCGGTTATGTTCATCGACTGTACATTGGAATAAAAAATGCCACTTACACGCGTCTTGAGCAATTGAATCTATGGGATTGCAATAGATAAACGTTGATACAATGCTGAATAACAAAGCAATTTTCAAACTCGACATGATCACCATCGTGCACCTACCACTGATGGACTAAAACTTGAAATTCACCCAACTTCCAACTTTATATAACAAGAGCGAGTAAATCCAGGATTAATTTTGCCTTTCGCACAAGCACCATGTAAAGCGCATTCCAGATCACAAAATCGTTGCATCAGCGGGCTTTGATAATTGGATTACCATTTTTTTTACATTTGAAGTAGTCTTTTTATGGTTCAATGTGACCCTGAATAGTATTCAAAGGCGGAAGATTGCTCTCATGAATTTTATCCATTAAGCTGCATTTGTTTTAAGAGCAATTGACTACCAATGATTTACGTTTCTGTAGCATGCAGCTAGTTTCAAACAATTCAATATCCGCAGATTATAGGATTTCATTTGTTTGCTCATCATTACAACGTATTCAACATTCATTGTATTTTAATGAAAAACAGTTGAGGAATAAACTATAACTATCACGTTTTGAATTAATATCGTAATGCCCAACGTTAAATGAGCGTCACAATTAGGTATGCTAAATCTATTTAAAATCTTGGTAAGAGGGTCATTTCAGAAGTAGCGGCCGATTAGCTGTCAAACTTTATTGTCAATTCTAATAGTATTGTTCATGTTCGTAGTTTCAAACTATTATACAGGGTGTTGCAGAATTACAGGGACAAACTGACAGGTTATATTCCCTGCATGAAAACGAGACATAAAGTTCCTATGAACCCATGTCCGTAAATGCTCGGGTTGTCAATTAGGAACCAGAATGTGACATGAATAATGAATGCTCCCGCTTTGGGAAACTAGCTGGTAATACGGTCGGTCAGGTATTCTTGCATATCACGACTGAAGCGAGATGGTGCCCCGTCAAGCTGGAAACACATGTTTTATCAGCACTGCCAAAGGAACGTCCTCCAGCAGGCACGGAACCACATTACCAGCTAGTTTTTAAAAGCGGGGAGCATTCGTTAATCAGATAGCATTCCGGTTCCTAATTGACAACCCGAGCATTTGCGGACATGGGTTCATTGGAACTTTGTCTTGTTTTCATGTAGGGAATATACCCTGTCAGTTTGTCCCTGTAATTCTGCAATACCCTGTATAAGCCAAAACAACCAGCTATTTGCAGTGCAATGTGACGGATTAATAATATCATTGTCTCGGTGCACTTACCTAAATTACTTCTCCACGTGAATGCTTAAAAATTAGTTTCAAGCTTCGGTTTTTGAAACATCGACGGATTTTAATCATACGATATTCGAAGTGCGATTATAATGTATCATTGTTCGAATTTCAGCATTGGAAATTTGCCTAAAGTTGACGTACATTTCACTTCTAGGAACTAATTAACACATAATACAAGAATGTACTTGTCATACGATTTTGAGGGTCTATGCTGTATTTATCAAATGTAAATATATTTAATGCAAGGGAGGAATTGCAAATTCATTTTAATCCGATTGTAAATAATATAATTAAATAACAATCACAGTGGACGATAAATTCCGGGTGGAAATGTGGGGTAGAGTATTCAAAATGTGTAAAAGAAATTCTCATCTCAGGCGGTTGAAACCGAATACATAAGATTTCTTCAGAACGGAACAAAGTAACATAGAAGAGCGCAAAAACTAAGGGTACAATCGGAATGTCAAATTGTCACATGATATATTCACTAACGCTTTATATTTTCCTTATTATTTCTAAATTTCCAATATGTATAGTATAACTTTATGTAATCACGATAATCAATATGGTTTCATAGTTTTGCTAGCACTCGTACAAACGCTGAATTTTTCCTATGTCGATACGACTTATGGAGTTCCTTAATCCAATTGGTATTCCTGGAGGTTTTGTTACGATTGTTGGGCTGTTCTCATCGATTGAAAATGCATATTGCGAATAATGCATAATTGATGAATAATCATATGGTAATCCAAAAGTTTGACTTCTCCGTCTTGGTTCTTTATTGAATTGGGGTCGTTCCCCTATAATTTTTTGAAAAATAAAGCATTAATTAATGATTCTTTGACACGTGAATGATAGGAGTGAGTACTTGCCTGGTTGTACATTTCGGAAAATAATTTCAATATATTGATCTCGGTCGTATCGAGAATGTTCGTGCCAAATTCCTATTGTATGCAATAATTCATGAACTGCTGTGCCTTTATCAACACAATCTGGGTCCTCTAATGATAATATTTGCCTGCCTCCCCGACGACCAACAGCAGAATAACACCTTAAAAGGTGATTAAAAGAAAGGAATAATAGTTTTCATAGAATTCTTGGATGAAGTACAGCCTGTTATAATTACCCATCATCTGAAATAATTTCGATATAATCATCTTCATTTGTTCTAGGAGCAAATTTGATGCACGTTTTCTTAGAAATTGCCTTGAATGCTTTCTTTATGATTTCAACTTTTTTGGGACCTATTTTTGCCAAATAGTACATTGTATTTCATCAAAAGTTCATGCGAATCTTAAATAGTAGGTTTACCGTAAGTTGGTGCTATTATATAAGGGACCGTTTTATTTGGCCATTTTAACCTTTGTTTCTTGATTACATTGCGACCCTATAACGAGTATAAGAAAATATAATGTCATTTATCCAAATATCTATTAAATGCTTTAAAAACGCAACACTGACCTCGGGCACCACCAATATATCTCCTTCCATTAGGTCCACTGCAAATGACATGATTTTTTTAAGTGTTTTTATGTCATCAATCACAACAACCAAAAAATTGAGTAAGACTAATAAACATTGAAAGCAATAAAATTCCCTCTTTCATCGGTGTTTCCGGCAAATGCACTTGGCATAATTCTTTAGGCACACAAATATTTATTTAAAGCGGTACAAACTTTCCCAAGAAAATACAGTCAAAGCCGTTTAACGTGGCCACATCCGTCCTACCTGATTTGGCCACGTTAACCGGTCAAATGTGATTATAATCAACTCCGAAAATGAATAATAATATAAATAGCAAATAAATAAATAATCTATATCATAGTATAATAATAATAAACACATCTATACAAATAATAAATAATAGTAACAATGTTAATGATGTTTTTGTTTGTTTGTTTGTTTGTTTCTCCTCAGAACAATGAGGAACTACAAGTGTGAAACAAATAGAGGGAAAATTAATCAAGCAATTTGTTTTCCCCTGCAATTTATTGCGTTTTAAGTCTCTGAACTGAGTGCATCAACTCGCCCCGTGTTGTGCATCAACTCGCCCGGTCCTTGGGGCGAGTTGATGCAGATTTGGTGTCTGTAAAAAAAATTTTTAGCTTACCTAAAACTTTTAAAATTAAAACACATATATGAAAATGACACAAACGTTATGTACTGTTAAAGGCAATAAATAGCGATATCCTACATTTTGACCAAATTCTTCAATTTGGAAAAATAAAAAAATGTATCAACTCGCCCCGGTCTCCCCTATGTAATAGCAATAATGGCGTTACTTAACCATATAAGATGTTTATTATACTCTGATAAAGAAACTTCAATTTACTTAAAAACGCAGTTCTCGTTCATCAATAGTTCAAATACAATTAACTGTACACATCTGAGGAAAAAATGACGCTAGGGACATCGGACGCTAATGACATGTTTACTACAAATAATTATTTTACCCGTACTAGAACACACTTGTACCATTACAATACATTTGATTTACTTAAAGTCCAATTTAGAGAATCATATTAACATGATATATTAGGAATTGTAATTCATTCATTAATAAAAATGGCATAGGGACACAAAGTGTACAGTTGAGTCAGAATCACTCATATAAGTTCATTTGTAATAAAGGGTGTAGAAAATTAAGTAAGGATATGGCCAATGGTTTTGGCTGAAAAGAATGCCAATTGGGAACATTTGATCAAGTCGTATTTACTGAGTAGTTAATTGCATAAGTGAGAACAATATGACAAGCACGTTTGCTAAGGAAATACTATTGGAAAATACCTCTTGGACCGTTTCTTTCATCCGGATTTGTGCTATTACCTGTATGGAAGATAAACATGCTCATCTTTTTACATATGTATACGTATATGTACTTGATTGCAGTAAATCAGTTGATATCATTGATGAAATATGAATATGCTTACCGGTGTTTTCTTGTGTTTCAATTGGTAGCCCATTTACAAAACACAATGATATTAGACAGTAAAAACCGAAACTGATTTGGAGACGACTCATATCAAAACATTTGTCAGAAATGCACTACTGCAACGTGCTTCTTTGCCTTATAAACTAACCCGATTGCCAATCAAGATTATTGTGTCGTTGATAAATAATGCTTAACTTTCAATTAGGTTTCTCTCCTTAATCCTAATAATGAATTATAGTTGCGACAAACAATGTAATCCCTCATCTAAGCATACAAGAATAGCAACATTTTTACTTGTTCCGTTACACTAACCTAATTTCAGATTATACGACGAGATTATCTTGAGTCTAATGTTCAGTAATGCTAGTACTATGCGTTGGTGGCCATATCAAAAAGACACCTCACAGTATTCCGCATTTTTTTGCTAAGAACCGTGATAATATTAAATATTTTTGAATTGCAACTATTAAAATATACGTACATTTGTGGCAGTTCAGAAAGTATGGTGTGCACATAAAAAACGCATAAAAGCGAATTATATATTGAGTAATCGAGTGTTATTAAGAATTTACATATAATAAAACTCTGGATCGAGGCATAAATAAGACAATGCCTATATACAGGAATTTGAGAACAATTCTTGTAAGAAAAAATTATAATTTTGATTATTGAAATGTTCGTTTATGCATTAATTATTATTAATTGCAATTGTAAAATGCAAAGCAATGGGAAATTAGCGTAAAGTTGGCGCTTCATTTCTAAGAAATAATTAACGCATATTATATGCAAAATATTATCCTACGATTTTCAGGGTCGCTTGCAATATCAAAAGTAAAGCAATTTAATGAAGTGCAGGAATTTTGTGCCTGCGGATTAAGCCTGGGCAATGTTTGTAATGTGTTTCAGTGGCACAATTCAATTAACAAGAGGAATTACAGCGTACACTCTTTAATGGAGCAAAAGCCCCTCCAATGTGGACGTTTTGACCACAGACTGCCTCTCACGACCCTGGGCTTATTCTTTTATGCACGTTTTGCAGGCTCATCACCTAGGCCGGGCCATGTGCAGATTTGCATAACATGGCCCATCAACATCATGGAGACATTGTGCCATACTTTATGATGTGTCATTACCCTTCAGGTCTGGGTAGTGAGTGAAGGCCACAGTTTAGGTCTGTATCGGCCCTTTCCCATGCAAATCCATTGCATGTTCCCATAAGGATTTTCTTTTAATCCTATTGTAGATACATAATGGAATTCAGGAACATTCACAGTGGGTGTTTAATTTCGGATGGAAATGTGTGGTAGAACGGATTCAGAATGTGTAAAAGAAATCCTTATCTCAGGCGGTTGAAACCAAGAATAATTTAATTAGTACTTTGGCAAGTTTCGGCTGGCAGTTGTGCAGCAATCATCAGGTTTAACAAAGGCTCAATAACAGATTTTAGAAGAAGCTAAAGGCGAATACATATATTTATTTATTTCGTGCCTTTTCAGGCTTTGATATGGGGGGGATATTCTTTTTTACATTATTTTTTAATCTCTTCCTCCTATTGCATTTTATTTTCTTTACTCGTACGTCCAACCTTCTCCATCCTTTCTCAGCAACCACTGAATTTTCCTTTTGCTCTCCCTTCTAATTCTGTTCTCCTCCAATAACACAGCCTAGCACATTGTGTAACGTTGTGTCTTCCTCTCCACAATTTTCCCACATGCTCTCCTCCAGTTCTTTCCAGTTTGTTCCCCATCCTCACCCGTGCAAATTTCGCTCTCCTTTTTTGTAAATATCTTACACCGTAAATATTTCGCCACTCCCTCTTTTGGAGCTATCCACTAGCGTTAAATCTTGACTCCTCGTTTTACTCTGTAGCTGTTGTTGTTCACTATCTCGAATTCTTCGTTCAATCTCCCATTCCACGTCCCAATCCTCTTTGCACCTCCAGTCCACCGCAGCTCTTTTATATCTGTCCAATCCTACTTTTCTCAGTGTCCTCTGAAATCTGCATGCCCGAATGGTAGATTTAATCCAAATCGTTTCCCACCCAACTTCTTTCTGAATCATCCAATCAGGGGTATTTCCTCGTATACCTAAGGAAGATTAAATCTAGTTCTGATCTCCTTTCCCAACCCCAAATTTCCGACCCATATAACATTGCCGTCAAAATCATCTTATTAAATAATTTTACTCTCAACTTAATATCATTTTCAAAAAATCTTTCTCCTATACTCCATATTCGTTTTGCCGCCATTGATGATTTTTATATCACACTTTTAATATGTTTTTCTAATCCATTATTATCTTGGCGAATAAACCCTAGATATTTATATTCCTTCACCACCTGAATTTCTTTTCCTTTCCACAACTATGAGGAAGATAGTTGATTTTTTGAGGAAAAAACTACCTCTTGTACCATTATATTCATCAGGATTTGTGCCATTACCTGCATTAGAGATAAACATGCACACCTTTTTTATACCTACTTGACTGCAATAAATCACTTGACAATTGATGAAATAGGAATGCTTACCGGTGTTTTCTTGTGTTTCAATTGGTAGCCCATAAACAAACAAAATATTAGACAATAAAAACCAAACGGATTTGGAGACGATTCAAATCAAAATATCTGTCAAAAATGTTCAACTGTGACGTCTTATAAGCTAACCCGATTGCAAATCAAGAATTATTAAAAATGATTTACTTTCAATTACCGTAAATCTTCTATTAAACGCCTAGGCGGGTATTTGAATTTACAGAACATTGCCCATGTGTTTGCTATGAGAGCGGCGTTTATTTGAGATGGGCGTTTATTAGAGGATTTACGGTATGTTAATTTCTCTCCATTATCCCAACAATAAATTATTGCGACATGCAATCTCTAGATATACAAGAATAACATTTTAGCCGTGTTCCGTTACACTAACCTAATTTCAGATTGTGTGACGAGATTATTTGAGTCTAATGTTTGTTGTGCAGTATAATGAGCTTTAAAACGATTTATTGGTTCAGTGACAATCTATTAATTTGTTCGTTACTATACGCCGAATCCTTTAGCATGCTTAACAGAATTCCTTTTTTCACGTGAACTTTACCTGGTGAATCAGCTAAACGTAACCAGCCTTACTGCCGTAACACTGAGAAATCATTGAAAATGAATTGGTAGCCGAGTATGGAATCTGCCATGGCTGTTCTAATTATAAAACTTCTTGACCTGGAATAAATATTTTAGTGTTATTGAAATTCTAAGTTTGTTAGACTGATTGTTGAAAATCGAATGCTGAACAGCATCCTCTGACCGTTTTAATTCTACACTTTGGATCATGATTTTACGCTGAATTTCTAAGAAAGCAAAAACTGTTTTTTAGGCTACTGTCAGCTCATAACTGCACTAATTAGGTTTGCAGAGAAGTCAAATACAGTACGTATATAATTGGTTTTGTTGTCAAACAGTTGACAAATGTGGACGTCATTTTCAGTGAAAACGAGACATACAAGGTGAGACTGGAAAGTTCGGTGAATGACTCGAAAAAAGGCACATGGAGAAATATTGCAGGAAAAACAATTTACTGTCCTTTAAAGTAGGCCCCCTGGGCCACAATGCACTTTTGACAACGTGTGTACAACTGCTGCAGGGCTTGTGAGAAGTTCTCTTTCGGTTCTCTTCGGAGCTGCCTTGTCACAGCAGCTTGAATATCCGGAATGTCCAGAAATCTGTGTCCTTTCATTGAAGATTTCAAATGAAGAAACAGAATGTAGTCCGGAGGTGACAGGTCAGGGGAATACGGAGGGTGGTAAAGTTCGGGAATCTGTTTCTGTGCCAGGAATTGCTTGACCTTAGCAGCGACGTGAGGCCTTGCGTTATCGTGAAGAAGAAGGATTTGAATCTGCCATTGAGATGATGTCCCCACACGAATCCATTCTGAGTTGTTCTGTTCCTCAGTTAGGTGGTGTGGGACAAACCTTGCGCAGATCTTGCGCTTACCCAAATTCTTGGTGACAATGTTTCGGATAATTTCACATGGAATACACAATTCACTCTCCATCATTCGGACAGATAAGCGGCGATCGTTTTGGAGTAGCTCACGAACTTTTTCGATGTTTTCGGGTGTGGTGTTGGTGGTCGGCCTCCCAGAACGAGGATCATCTTCAAGAGATTCGAGTCCTTCCCGGAAACGCTTAAACCAGTCATACACGCATTTTCGAGTCACAGCTTCTTCCCCGTACACCTTCTGTAACATATCGTGGGTTTCGGTTGTCAATTTCCCCAGTTTGAAGCAGAATTTCATGTTGACTCGCTGCTCCATTTTGCACCTGGAACGACTAGTTTTCATGCAGCACTTTAGTAACTGTGACGTCATAAGAAAACGTCACACAATGCCTGTGCACATCACACATTTCTTAGCTTAGATATCAACATTCAATTCGCACATATCGAAATGTTTCTAGGTTCCTTGAAATTCGTACAATCAGACCATTCACCGAACTTTCCGGTCTCACCTTGTATTACCATAATTACAGACGAATTTGTTCAAGTGCTCGTCAGCAGCAATACATAGGTACAACATATGTGTATGGATTTTACAACCAATAGAATGTTACATTTTCGCTTCAATACTTTTCACTGGCAAGAGCAGAATTTAGGTTTTATTATAAAACTTCAGAATAAAACTGTGTATTTGTCGAACATGTCTCAAAGTTTGTAATTGAAATAATCGGAAAATACCCTATTCAATATTCAAATTGCAAATCAGAATGTATACCTACCTACCTACAGTTACCGCAATGAGCGGCTGTCGTCAGCGCTTTTCCACATTTTCTTGGATAAAGAATAGCTCAAATTTAGGTACTAACTATGTATTTTGTGAGATCCCATGAATATTATTTATATGTTAGGATGTATACTAGACAAAAATCAATTAAGTTATGCTGCGCCTGTCAATTTCATTTCCATGAATTCCTGGATAAATTTCGTTGTAATTAATTCCAGTCTGTTTCCATACGAGTTGAGAATATTTCTTGATAAATTCCCAATAGGTATACAGCAAAAGCTCGCGAATCCGGACTTGGTGGGACCGGAGGTCGTCCGGATTGATGAAAGTCCGGATTAGCCGAAGTACATATTTTTAACCGGGAAAAAATTATTAATGTTTTGCATATGTTAAAAGCAACCAATAAACTGTATAACAGACATTTATTTTATGTGTACGTACTGTATTTAAAATATTTAACAAGGGAAACAGTTCCACAGTAGGAGCAAAATTTTCATTTGTGTGTTTTTGCTTTTGCGAATTTATTCACTTTTTGGCTGCATATTCTCTCCAGCGACGCAACTGCATCAGGTCGCTAGATGTGGCGCTCTCTCGCTGCAATCAACGTGCTGAAAATTTTAATTATTTTGCCAGTCCGGATTAGCGGGCGTCCGGATTAGCGAGCTTTTACAGTCAAATAGTCGACAGCTTCGTAAACAAATTTCTGTTTTAACATTACTTTTCATTGTTGCATTCAAAAGCTGTCCTTGACACAAAGAAAAGAAGCTTTGTGTTGGGTGTTAAATGTGCACTGTTACGTCACTCTGTTTAATTTTAATGTATGTATAAAGTTTCGGCTGTACAAATTAATGCCATTATGTCTATAGCACATTTGTAATAAGTAGTCGGTTAAAGAAATGACATGCAGAAGAATGCCAGATGCAATCAACATTTATTTTATTATGCCTTGTTAATTTGTAACTTGTATAATGTACGATATTATTTTATAAACAAAAATAGTGTATAGTTTTGAAATCTAATATGCTTTGTAACTTAAAAAAACGCTTGCAATTAAGCTGGACATGCATACAGCGTTTTGATTTTGCCAATATCTGTATTACTCAGAGCATTTCTCTGGCCTATTGTCGATCCTGGAGGTTTTGTCAAAATAGTTGCCTTCTTCCCATCGACTGAAAACGATGTGGATGAATAATGCATGATGGATCCATAATCGTAAGGAAATCCAAAAGTTTGTGTATCGGTTTGTGTTAGTTTATCAAAATTTCTTTCGCTTCCTGCAAATTTAAAGTGAAACAAAATTGAAGGCGCTATAAATTAGCATACATCCCAAATACTTGTTACAAACCTCGCTGAACGTTGGCCAAAATAACTTGTATGTACGTATCTCTATCGTATCGAGATTGTTCATGCCAGATTCCTAATGCATGTACAAGTTCGTGCATAATAGTGCCTTTATATACGCAACCAGGGTTTTGCAGTGACAAATCTTGTCTGCCCTTAATGCGCCCAACATAAGAATAGCATCTGAAAAATTAAGTTCCACTTGTTGTAAACAATCACGCATTATATTATGTGGAAAATAAGTTGGAAAAATATCCAGAATTAATTAAGGAATGCGATTACTATAACATCAAGTTAAATTATAAAGCAGCAGCATTCAGAACAAATGTCTTTTATCTGAAACATTATATTTTGTATGATTCTTTTCGAACTTGTACGTAGGTACACTTTAAAAATGTATATAAACAACAATACTGTAATTTACCCAGATTTTGAAGAAATGTAGATATAATCTGCCTGTGTTGTCCTGTGGACGAATTTTATGCACGTTTTGGATGAGATTTCTGTCATGGCGCTCTGAATGACTGATAAATCTGACGCTCCTATCAAATTTTTATCCATAATATTTGTATCGAGTACTATATTACATATGTTTCTCGTGTACATGTTTTCAGTTCGACTTACTGTAATGAGATTTATATATTTCATAATACACAGTTGCACCAGGCCATTTTAAATTTGGGTTCAAGATGACGTTCCGTCCCTAATAATTACAACAATTTTTATGGAGGAATTAATGCAAAACATTTAACTCCTTTCTGTGTTATATAATAATAAGACAATATTTCCGATTCTACTTAACCGGCGCAAGAAATTATTAGTGGTGAAATATTGTAGTTTTTTATAAGTAATAATTCAATAGGAAAAATAAGTTGTAAATCTTACTTGAGGACTGAGAACAATGTCGCCTTCAACAAGTCCTGCAATTAATTTGAATACGCACATGTCAATATTAGTATAAGTTTCTGCAATTCAGTCGTAAACACATTGAGTAAACTACCTATATTAACATTCTCTTCAGGAGATGTACCTGGAGCTGAAATAAAGAATAAAATAAAGAAAATATTTCTTGCTGGTATCAGTAGTGCCAAGTGCGTATACTGCGTATTACCAAGAGGTATTACTTACATGTATCGTTTCCATTAATTGGTGCCCCATAGACAACACCTAACACACAACTAACTGTGAGAAAAAGTACGTTCATGCTTTATCGTGTTTGCTAACAATCTGTTGTTGAACTTTAAAGTGGAATATAGTTAGTCCATATATATATATATATTAGTTATTGAAAATTGCTGATTAAACTTTTTATGTAATTAAAATTTCTCCTTTCAGCATTTTTTGCCAAATGTAATTCACATGAACACAGAGACATGAAGCTGTCACATGATATTACGTAAGATTATAGCAGCAAGAAATGTGTGTGCAGGTTCATACTGCATACACAAATTTCGTAGAAGTTTGATTATGTCATTGTATTCATGCGTTCGTGTGAATAATTTTTGCAGGAAATGCTGAAAAGGGAAAATTTAATTACATAAAAAGTTCAATCAGCAATTTTCAATGGCCGGAATTGTATTCGATTACGTATCACAGCTTGTCGAAATTGCGTGAAGTATTAAATCATGTTTTTGCTTGTACACGAACCTAATTTTTTGGCATTTGACAAGCCCGTGTCAAGTGTAATTTAAGGTTACCATCGTGCAGTACGTAGTAAAAAATTTCTTACAATTGTGGTTTAATTCTATTCTTTAACAGTATGTGAATTCGTTTTAGAATGCAGTTTAGATTTAAAGTTTATTACAAAATTATCGATTCAGTTTATTTTAAGTTGCCTTTCATGGTATAGCTATTTTTTAATACATAATGGAATTTTTGACATTCTGCATCACTTCCACCATATTCCAAAGAAATATAAGGTGTCCTTTTTACTACGCACGTGCAATGAATAGCATCTGCTGTATACTATCCAATTCTGACAAAACGTTAACTGTATAAGTTGTGAAATCTATCTTTCCGCATACAGTAGTGGTGGGTATGTGATAAAAGATATGAAAGAACTTCGTTGCCTGCTGTCTATATGCTGTGAGAAATACGGTATATGGGAAGCATTTTCACAATGAACGTCTTTATATTGGTGCGAGTGTGAACCTTGAAATATTAACACATGGACGTTAACACATTTAAGACACACACACAAGGAACATGGTATAATGTTCATACATGACCATGTACATCCCCAATGCTTATAACCGTCTTTGATCAAAGCTGACTCTCGAGTACCAGCGTGCAGTTGGTATTGCATTCACAGCTTCGGTAAACAGTAAGCATCCATATAGATCTTTACTAATAAGCCGAATTACAACGCAGAAACATGTGCAGTTATTGCACTGAATTTTAAAAATGTGATTTACATACCAATGTACAATTTTAATATTATTTCACCAGCTTTCCATCTATTTTCAACATGATGCAAATTATCAAAGTTAGCTCGTTTTGAAAACGCATTTTTGTATTTTGATCATGTAAAATTGCTTTAATTATTAGTTTTGGAACTGCATTTTTACTTGCCTAGTGCCTAGTACGTAATCCAAGATTATATTACAGAATTGTTTTACAGTAGTTCAATGTTACTAAGAATTAAAACTTTGTTTAAATAAAGTTCTGAAATGTGGGTAGCAGATTTATTTATTTCCTGAGAAAATTTGTGAATTTTAACACAAGAATTTTGTGGAATGCAATCTTTGAGTTGATGTACGTCGCATTTATTAGAGCGAACGTACACTTCTCAGTATTCTGCACAAACTATGCATACGTTAAATTTATTTAATTGCGCCAAGCCAAATCTAATGTCGATTCCAATGACGATTTTGTTCTCACAACCATTATTTTATCAATGCTTGATGAAATATATGGAAACTGTACTTCTTGTGCTCGTCCGTCTCTTGATGCACATGGCCATGAAGTACTTGCCACCCATCAAACAGTTTTGATTCACATGGCTACAGTTCAAAATTTAACACTGGTTTGAAGAAATTCGATCCTCTAAGCAAAACTTGCTGAGTGAATTCGAAGACCTTGAGCACGTGCAAAGAATCTTGTGATGGAAAACCTTGTTCATAAGAGCTTACAAAGTCCAAGAAGGATCAGTTTTATTTTCGAACAGAAATTATTTCTTAGTCTTT
>WWPM01010311.1:0-21488 GCA_023279145.1 Glomeris maerens | reverse complement strand
ATAGTACTAGTGTAATAGTAATAATATATGAGCTCTTTGTGCATTAGAGCTTTCCCTGCTATGCACGGTGTGGGCATATGATTTACACGGTGGCAATATACAGGGCGTTTCACAATTCAGGGGACAAACTTGCAGGGTGCCTTCCCTGCATGAAAACAAGACAAAGTTCCTATGAACCAATGTCCCCAAACTTAAGTAGCACCTACATAAAATGTGACATCCATAATGAATGATCAATAGAAAGATGTGGAGAGCATGGTCACATTTTATGTAGGTCCTATACTTAAAAACCTAAGCGTTTCATGCAGGGAATGTAAACCCTGTCAGTTTGTCTTGTGAATTGCGAAACACCCTGTATATTCATATTGGGTTGATATTGGCGATAGATTTAACACAATTAAATGGGTATTTTGCAAAGATCTTTTCACGAGTTTGCATTATAGAAGAGTGCATGCGATACGGGTGTATAAGGTGACAGTAATTGGGTGCGATTTGAATCGAAATGCTCGCTTTGGCAATCTGGCTTCAGTGTAAATCGCTAAGTAGTATAATGATAAGTGATGGGAGCGAGCAAGAAGTTATGTTTGACGTGCCAAACGCGTACTCAGTCAGGTGAATGAAGGCGATAACCTTTCCATTCAAAGAGCTTCTGCAAATAGCCCAAAGTGTAGAGCAAACGCGTCCAAACGGCGACACGCATGTTTTTTCCCTTCCAAAACACACCCTTGAAAGACGCCCAAAAGCCGCCTTCTTATAAACACAAACTTCTCCAGACGGTTTACTATCCATACACATTTTTCCATCAAATTCTCACCTTAGCAAACAGAATAATCCACTGGCTCAAAAGCATTCCACCTCAATCGCATATTTTCAATACTATATGTATGTATATAACCAAAAAAACACTTCTAATATGTGTAACTTAGACATTCAATAATGTGTTATTATTAATATTACATGAATTCAGAGCACAATTTATGAAATACAAATGTAATTGGGTAAAATTCAAAAAATATCAATTAAAACAAAGTGAGCACAATTCATAACAAATTAGAAATTTGTTTGTTACAATAAAATAATGGAAATGCTTAATTCATTAGTTTTAAATTAAATAATGTCACATTTCTGTTTTTTTTTAATTAATAATCATGCAACTTTAACCTATTAATTTCATATACTATAGATGCTGATACTGTGAAGCGTTCCTTATGGCGGAGTTCACTTTCCCATGACTTTTCCAGATTTTAGCAAACTTTTACTTATTCTAGATGTTTTATCCATGAGATTTTAACTTGGAGTTTTTGAGATTTTCAGTGTTGGTATAAACCCAGTTACAGATATAAATTAAGGTCTGCTATTACACTGTATCATATCACTAACATGCTACAAACATCAAATTAAATTAGGTATGCTTTTCCAAGTAAAGCAAAGCAAAACGACACATTGTTGGCATTTCTACTGTTTCAAATTGGAATTTGGCCCGAATTTCCTCATCTCAAATTTTGAAAAAAATGCAAATGTGAATCAAGCTGACAATGCCAAGTGTCTTTTGTACTTACAGACAAGAGAAACGGCAACCTTGACCCGTTATCCAACTGTAAGAATTATCATGTCTAGCATTTATATAGTTTATTTGTCGAGGTCACCTAAGGTTACATATAGTCCAAATTACGAAAGACATAACTCAAACACGGTAATGTACAATTAATATGCATTACAAAACAGTCCAACATGAATCGTTTACATTTTTGGCTTCAAAATTAAACAAATTCTTGAAATGGAATTCAAATAACGCAGTGAAATGAATCAATAAATTTCTTACATTAATTTATGAACACATTTTGCGAACTTAATTTCTGTTAATTTCAATGGCTAGGAGTTATAAAAGCATTTTAAATCGTTTTAATTCCCATTTTCAACCCTATTCTTGTAATAGCTATAGACAGTAATGATATACACATTGCAAATTATGAATATAAGAAACTGTATAGAATAATAGGATCATTTCCTTAATAGAAATGATTTTTAAAGTTGAAATATTCAATATTACATACATATGATAAAAAATACTTTAAAAATTACAATAAAAGTTAAACCTTGACATTAACCTCTTGACTTCTTGTCTTATAGTAGTTATACTGCACTTGAATTGCAAAC
This sequence comes from Glomeris maerens, assembly GCA_023279145.1. Taxonomy (NCBI): domain Eukaryota; kingdom Metazoa; phylum Arthropoda; class Diplopoda; order Glomerida; family Glomeridae; genus Glomeris; species Glomeris maerens. The sequence goes on along the minus strand of WWPM01010311.1, from coordinate 19,331 downwards.
AGAGCAACAAAACATGGCTATGATGTCATGGAATATTTGTAGGCCTATTATAAGTATTATATAGTATTGATGCAATCGTAAAATTTTAAGTGTTGTAATTCTCGTGATTATACAGTAAAAGCGTGAACACTTAGGGTATTGTCCCTCATCAATCTGCCATTAATCGCGGCAACTGTTTTAAAAATGCAGCTTTTGTAAAAAAAAAGAGTAAAGAAATGCGGCTGCGCAAAAGCAATAAAATAGGCCTACTACAGTCGTTGCTAAAGGCTTTAAAACGCTGTTGTCAAGCCAAAAAACCAGCATTATCAATTTGGAAATGTCAATGGGGTCGATTTATGGTGAAAAGAGCCGCGTGAAGTTCGTCAAAACAAGTTTTTGATGTGTCTTCTAGGCAAAGGAAAAATTTGCTTGCCTATATACAAATAGAGAGGTTGCGCAATCCGTTACATAATGCAATTGCTGTATCTATTTATTTATTTCTTCCGTATATAATAGTTTTATTTGAAGAATGACTGAGCTTTTGTAATAAAGTTGAACTTCGACTAAATATACATTTGTAACGAGACAAATCTGTTGAGGCGATCCGCGCACAATTCGTTTCGAGTTGAATAGGTCAGATCATTGTTGCCAAAAGAAAGATGGCCGCCAAACCAGATTTCTTTATACAAAATGTATACGTGCATTTATAGAAATCAAAGTTTCTCCAAATAGAGAGGAGCGGCAAAAATTCAGTTGTTTAATAATTCCCACTCCCTTCATTCATTCATACATCTAGTTATACAAATTTAGTTTCACGATTAAAAGCAAAAAAAATGAATTGTTGCCGAAATAAGTTTAATTTAAAAATGAGCTGTGATAGCAACTGAAATTGTTATTTCAATTTAAACTTTAGGAACAAATAGACTTGTGATTAGATCTGTAATTCTAAAAAGAATGATTTGAATTCAAATATAAATGAGAAATGTGAGAAACTAATGAAGTGAAGTCCAACTTTGTAGCTATTATACTTTAGTCATGCAAAATATTCGATAACAATCAGTTTTTCTTTATAAGTGAACCTCAGTACAAGTCATTTTAGAAAATGGAAAATGTCAAACTATTGTCCATATTTACAGCAACCTGTAATTACTGTTTCTGTAGTGACTGGAGGTAAAACTGACAAACTAAACAGAGCAACCGATTTCAAAATTGGACCTAATGTTCCATGAACTGATTTCTAAGATTTCTTAGTAGCAACAATAATCTTGACTTATTTTATATTTCACATAAAACAATTTATATTGTGGAAAAAATATAATAAAATAGTTTCTTCGGAGATATAAATTCAATATTGGGAGCTTCTTATGCAACAATGTATACAATTCATTCTCACAAAATCATCTTTGTTGTAGCACAGTAGCGCCACCTGATGGAGCTTTGCATTAACATTTTATGCTCTTGTACTCTGCATATACTGTATATGTATACACATTTCAAATACAATGAAAACAAATTCCTTTTCATTTCAAGATTTCAGTTGAGAAATTCCAGAACTGACAGTATTACTTCTGAGTATCCTCAAGTTGTTCAATGTAAATTGGTTTTTGAGAAATGAGTACTACTAGTCACATAAATAAAGTACGCAATGACGTCATTGGTGCAAATCGATGTCACAAGACTGTGTTCTAATAATTACTTGTGTTTGCTAATTTGAAATACTGTAAAACAAATTGACTGCGATATTTAAATGATCTACAAGCCCCGCCCATTTGATCCGAATGTCCACCTATAGTCCACTGTAAATTTGCTGCAAGGTTCAACAGGAACAGACTATATACATATTGCTGGATTTCAAGTGATTTTGAACCAACATGAATGTTCATTATTTGGAATTTTCACTTGCATATTTCACCACGCATGCTCAGTCGGCTATACTGTATATATGAGAGTGACTTTGCAAAAATGGCTGACAATAGCGTCATGATTGACAGTAAAATAGGCAGAGTTTTTTGGACGAGTGTCATACCCAAGTGTGGGACTTTCTTCGCTCGCTCATAAAGTCTCAATTGTGTATTTACCTAATTGTTGAGCGAGTTTGCCGCACTAGTACAAACACGGGGAGGGCGAACTGACATTGGAACAGCTTCCCCAAAAAATCCCACATAAACCGTTTTACGGAGAACAAAAAGCATTTCTTCAAGTTTCCGCATTTCTGCAAGTGTCAAGTGCCAGTATGCATTCTTGGCATATATTGGTCTATTGAATATGTGGCCGGACTTTTGGGACTACCCAGTATATATGGTTAATGCTTTCAAACAATTTCAAAGATCCACTTGCCCATGTGCACCCATACAAAAAGGGTATGTGGGTGTTCCCTCAAGTGGATGGATGCGCGTACTTATGTCAAAAAAACCATGTCTGCGCATCTCTGTTGACATGGTGTATAGGTGTGGTTTTTGGGGGTTTTTTCATCTCTTTTTTTTGCTGCTCTGTGTCATGACCTTTGCATTGGAAGCACATGCAGAAATATAATCACCTTGGTGCAAGAATAACAAGGCTTCTTTTCACTACAAAGTGACAGAATTCGTTGTTATCTTGTCCAGGTATACACAACAAGTGTGGTGGAAAATCGTGCAGAAACACACCGGTTTCTATGTATGTATGTATGCCGTATACAAGGGTAAACATGAATTATTACCGGCTTCATATTAGGGTGTACACGGGTCTAAAGTTGTCTGTCACAACAGGGATTAACTCGTGTCACCCATAAATTAATCAATAATCCATACAGATATATAACAAACAAGGAATTCCTGTAGCTGAAGCGCTGCATTGCCAAATTTGACACCCCTACGCAGAATTAAATTATCTACAAGATGGTATATTCAGTTTTTCCGTATATCTTTTTTGGAAGTGTATAAACGGAGGGGGTCAATCATTTCGCACCACCCTGTACATTCTACAAAAATTAAATCCAATTTCATTCAGGATTCTGGGACCACCCAGTTCAATAATTATTTCTCATGACTATAGTCTCTCAAACTTGCAATATTACAAAATACAAAAATTAAGTGACCACAAAAGTGGTAATTAAGTGGCATTGTCTGCAAAAAACACTTTGTCTGCAATCCAACTCTGTAAAATAGGTGAGAAAAAATAAGGAAACGACAAATAAGTGCTACTCATGCACAATCATGGATAAATTCTTGTGGTGACACGAGCAATTGTTCGGCTTTATTACACAAAACGTTGACAAGGGAACACTTACGACGCCATCTTGATAACACAGTGCCATATGTCCACACAACTTAAAACAATGTGTAAAACTCGAGGGGAGAAAAAAAAATGCACTCTTTTCTGAAGTAATGTTCCCTATCAGTTGTGTCTTAATTACCTAACTAAATGGCAAAGTCGGCAAACTTCAATCATACATACACTGGTAGACCCCTGTTGCCACCCAAGAGAACAATTCCCACGAAAATACCACTATATTTACATCATTAAGTGTTCCAAAAGAAAAGACAAAAAGAATACAGGAACCATTGTATAAATTGGAACTAACATACTGTATATACTATACTATTTGCACCTTTACAGTGTGTTGACATGTTATGGCTGAAAAGATGAAAAGATGAAAAACAAAATGGCGCAGATAGCGTCAACGTAATTAACCCAAGAGATGTAGTCACAAATGTCAAAAGCAACACATCAAAAAGATAAAGAAAGTAAAAAAGATGGCGGCCATTGTTTCCTTATACTTTCCTAGCAGCGGCTTTTAGTTATACTATTAACATGGCAACAATCCCTTCAGCTATTTCAAGTCATAACATCATAATCAAACTCAAATCTGAAATTAAAATCAAGTTATTTCGTGCAGAGTAATCATTTTGTCCAACTCCATCGCATGTATACACAGGCTTTTTCATATACAATGAAACGAGGTAAAATTGAATTTAAAAAGGTCTATTTTGTGCATAATTGTTAATTTGAAAAGTAAACCATTTATTTCATTTTAAAATTATGAAATATCCTACTAACTTGATTGTAATTGGTCTGAAAATTTGTAATTCTATAAAAAGAAGGATTAGTTTTAATTTTAACGTCATTTCGTGATGCAGAATTATAGGCCTAATCTTGAAAATCACTCGATTGCGAAACTAACCTTCTGGAGAAATAAGATGCACTCCTGCAGCACGTGTGCATGAGCAACACTTGAATCTTTTTTTGCCTGCAAATGGTCAAGTGTTTTGCCTGAAGAGCTGGAGAGGAATTCTTCAGTGTCTCGATCTTTCAAATTCGAATGGAATGTTAGCCGCCATATTGACTTTGGCAACACTTCCATATGCTTATTACAAACACGCACAATGTTTTATTATATAATTGCTCTCAGTATATCTCTTTGGGTCTACATATTTTGTCTCTTATAAACGTAATCTCTCATTACAAACATTATAAGCTTATTTTTAATACAATCAGCGACACACTCTGCTCTTAAATAATGAGGCAATGTTTTCCTTGCACGGCACAGCATAATGGCGCTCTTACTATGGAAAGTCATAATTACAAAATCCTTTATATTGAGGAAATATAACGGGAATTATCACGGGAGAACACAGAAAGTTTTTTATTATGTGTTGGGTACCTCAGTAAAGTATTTTATAACGAAGTCTCGCTGTAGTAATTACAAATGAATAAAATTTGATCAGTTTTTTTGATGAGATAGCAGCTGGTAGTTCTATGTGCAGCCTAATTCAATGGCCGTATACAACTACCAGCGATTTTACCACGCATGCACAGACAAGTGTACAAACAAATTACACTTAAATGATACATGTGTTATGGTTGGCAGGCGCCATTGTTTGCCATCCAATAATCATTATTAGCACGTTGAAATTGCGATAAATGTATAGGTTAGCGTTGTGAAATGATGCAGTGTGACTGTGAGCCCCCCAACCCCCTCACATTGGTCCCTTACCTTTAATTATACATGGCTATCGAAAGGTCAAATGGGGCGTTGTTGTCTTACCTGTTATTTACACTGGAAAACTGACAAATTCGCCTAATTATTACATCATGTAGCCGGCTTTTTAAAACGGTAATTATGGCGAAGTTATTTGACCAAAACCGGTCCTCTCTCTCCATAATTATCACACCTGTCATCAACTACAAAGCCAACACGGAGCCATATCAGTAAAACACTTTGAAATATCCCAAATACTGCATGCTATATTGTACACATTTGCTTAAAAATGGTGGGATTAAATAACCAATCAATACAAGTGTTATAGTCAGGTTAATTAATATAGCACCATGTACTGGAATGGACCAAAAGTCTTTGAAAGTGGTGGTCCATCATCTGCATTAGTAGATGATCTTGATCAATGTTCCTGACCATATCCTAATGTATTTCATTTCAAAAGGACCTTGCTGCATAAGCCTATATAGAAGAATATATTGTTTTTGGAAGCATGTTTTTAGGGGTGATAATATTGGGCGTTGCCACCCAGACTCAAAGTCTGAAACTGTGAAGGGCGCCATGTTTGTTTGCAGTCTCCCAGAAGAGAATCTTCATTTGGAGGGCTAGTGACCTCATTTTGCTGGCCTCTACCGAGAACCTGACATGCAAAATTCACAAATTCCATCATTTCACACAACACTTTGACATTATTCCATGTTCCACAAATTCCAACAACATTCTCAAAAATACTGCGAGCATTTCCAGAGCTCTTATAATTGAAATTTCTGCTCTTCAAATTTTCAAAACCCTCAAAAGAAAATAAAAAAATCATCATTTTCATTTGATATTCTAGTTTCCCACTATGATTACGCAGTTAATAATTCGTAAACAGTGAAATTTTTAGTTCGAATGTAAGGTGTAGTTTATATTAGTTAATTTTCGATACTGTTATTTGAATTGATCAATTTGGGTTCTCTGTATAGATAAATGCCATTTTAAAGAGCAGGCAATGTTATTCTTAAGTTTCACATGTGTTGCTAATAAAATACTACATTTATATAGCTAATTATCTCAAAATATTTGTGATTCATTCAAACCATGATTCAATGGAAGACATTGAATGCAATTTTGATAGCTACTTGGTCAATGTTGGCAAATTTTGTATAATAGACTCGGTAGGATTTGCACGAAAGGTGTCAAACTGTGAACTTTTGCATCACATGGCATCGCCAAATGTGGTGTCAATAGTTAAGTTTGTTGAGTCCAAATTGGGACAAACTCGTGAATGGCATTCGCATTTGCAGTCTGTCATGTGCTTGTAAATGCGATCAGCAAAGATTCGCGAGTTTTCAAGTTAAACACTTTACAGGGTTTTCTGTGTAAATTTCCTCGACATTCTTGGAAAAAAGTAGTAAATCTATTCATCAATGTAATCAAATGTCATTACAGGTGTTCCTGATTGCGTTCAGCTTATGTTCACGGCCACCAAATGGCAATCATCACAATCACAGGCATAGAAAATATCACCGGGGACAAGACAACAGTTTAATGTAAGAATTAATATCAAAATTTCATTTGTTTTCTTCATATATTTTTTTACATTCGTTAAATTATAATAGTACTGAGCTATAGGCTATGAAACAAAACCAATTTTATATCTTTGGAGAGTGCAAAAAGTTGCTGAATCAAATTGATCACAATTTAGATGGGTAAGAGAATCAAATAGATATACTGGAATCTATTTGGTCCAATGGATTCATTTGATCTACTGGAGTTAATATAAATCAACTCGAAATGAATAATGCAAATTATGCTATGATTAAATCTGTCTTTACATGATTATCATATAAATTACAGTATAATATGACACATTAAAACTATGACCTAGCTATCTTTAGAACAGCTTTAGCAGTTTCCAAGTTGATAAACAAATAAATAGTTATATACATAATCTGTCTGTAATTTTCCATATTTCCTCCCCTCTACAATATATAGGCAACAGTTTGCTCTGAATGCGATTTATTATAAACATTTGGTTATTAATTTGAACAAGGTGCAACTGCTTAGCATTATTCCTATTTTTACCCATAATAAATTGCAGCTATAGGCTATAGTATAGATATAACAGCTAGTAATTTTTTGTTGCATTATTATGGCTGGAAATTGGATAAGTGCGTGGAAAAATATGAAACATGTAGTTTTTGGGAAGTGTGCAGGGAAGAGCAGACCATTGACCGGAATTTACGATTAAAAGGTAAGAAAATGGGGTATCGACCTCAAACAGCAAAGCTCAGAGGCGCCAGATCTTATTAAACGGAAGCTGGTTATTACCCCCCAACTACTATAAACCCCCTGTTGGCACACGTTTGCCTTGCGAGCAAGAAGTAAACGGTTGACAGCAAATTGTCCGACACAAATTGAGATCTTATGTTGGGCTTTAATGAGTAAACGCAGACAGCTTTAAATTGAGACCAATTAAATTTGAACTGCAAATTCAGTGCAATTTGTGCTCAGAGTTGGTGTGTCACTCATATATGAAGAACAGATTGTAGGGCCACATCGAGGCTGGTGAATCTTAAACCAATTAAACAGATATTTTTCCCAAATACATAAATCAAAAGAATTTTGCTGATTATTTTTTTAGGGATTTGGACGTGACAATTTGATCCAAGCAAACTCCACTATATACTGTATGTACTACATTACTTTCAAAAGAGAAAGAAAGGCATTAACCTTTGTCGTACTACTTGAATAATTTTCATTTGAACTTACCAAACATCTTAATATTTCTACTTGACATTATAAATTATGGTTTCTGTAATTCTCTTTTTACATGTGTTGTGAATTACCAATGACCCTTTATTAAACTTGACTTGTAACATACGAGTCTTCGAGCAATTGAGTTTCCTTCATATCAAATAGAAATCAGTTGCCTGTAACTACTAGACAGGCGACAATGCAATGAATAGCCTGAGATAAGGAGTGGCACTATCTGTAACGATTATAATAATTGACTTTTAGAAAGTAGTCTCAGATTTTTATCTGTTGATCTGCTTGCTTTTGTCTACAGGGAAAGGATCAAGTCCCATGAGCAGCAGCCATCAAAGAGGAAAGAATACTCTCAGCTCAGAAACTTACTGTATAGCAACGACCTGGAGACAAAGGACTGTTGTCCATCAGACACAGACATGGTGGAGATGTCTTTGGGATTCTCTCGGACAGGAAAGCTGCTCGAAATCTACAATGGTACAGTGCAGCTATTCCACGAGATCTCTTGCAAGCCCAAGGTCCTGAACAGACCATGCCAGTTCATCGCATCCTCCTGGAAGAGTTCATCCAAGTGTGTGCAACGGTACTCCTATTCGTACGCTTTGGTGCGAGGCTTTTCAGAGTCCATCAGGCCAACAGAAGATTGGAAACTTGACTACATCCGGGTGAGAAGTGGATGTAGCTGCGAGATTGGCAAGCAGCAGCCGCCAAGATGAGAGTAATTACACGCGCACCATCTTGACTGTCTTGACTTGCAGCAGCATAAACCACTATTTTTTTCCCCATTATATCATTCAAGATTGTGAAAAGAAAGTGTGTGTATGCATGCTTCCTTCCCCTTTCCAACATCAGGGCATGTGTGTCAGTTGCTTGCTTGTTGGGTGCACAACTGGTCGAGATTGTCGACAATCTGCCTCGAAAAATGTCCAACTACGAAGGACGTGTTGAAATATCACATTTCCAGAAATATATATGATGTCGTTTTCCAAGAATCAATTAAAATAAGCCGCAGCTTTTGTGATTAGGGTCCAAAGTGCCCTGTCTGTTTTCAGGTGCAAATAGGAAAAAATAGCTTCACAGATCAAAGTCGAACGTAACACCTTCCCCCTCTTCAAAACATTTCTTTAAAAAGAAACAACAATGGCGGCCTTAATGAGGAGATCTGGGACATTCTCATTAAATAAGAGATTTTTAGGCATCCATTTTTAATTTTCAATGGTTGGGAAGGAGGGATCTTCCTCCCACTGCGTTCATAAAGTTTCCACCCATTAAAAATGGAGGCCTTATTGTGGAATAATCCCGGAGATCCTCATTACGACCGCCATTTTTAATTTTCAATTGCAGCACTCCAAAGAAATTGCGTAATACTTTTGTTATCATGAAGCTACATGTTTTTTACAATTTATTGAAACTTTCAAAAATTCTGAAACTTTTATAATTTTTCTTGGAAAATTTGGTAATTTGGAGGAATGTGGAATTTTTTCAGTCGGATTGTCGGTGTTCTAGGTCCATGATTAAATTCAGTTCTATCTTATTGGATGTCTTCATGCAGCAGAGCAAAGAATCTCTTTGCTCGTGACAGAAGAAGTTTAAAAGAACCTGTGTATTATTTTATTAGTAGTATTCCAGCAATCCGACTTCTGTAATTTCGATCGCACGTCTTTTGTCTCAATGTATGTGTACATAATATAATATTATAGAAATTGTTTCTCCATCAATTAAAAGCAAAACGACGAAAGCAGGTGTGGCATTGTTTCAAATGTGGAAATCGACCTTCGACTTTACCGGTCGTGTAATAAAATAAGTAAGCTTCTAAACTTTCGGTAAGAAATTTTGTTTCAACTCCTGTCCAAGATAGAGTTCAATTACATATTATTAAATAATAATTCAGTTGAATTTCTGAACTTATATTTGGGATAGTAAATATAAAATAAATGTTGAAATGTTCTAGTAAGTTGTATTTAATATTTGAACATTTCATTTTCGTTTAAGATTTCCTTGACTTAGATGTAAATTTATAATTAATAGCAGTAACAAACTAATTACATGCCCAAATTAATAATTCATATCAAATACACAAATATCTTAGTAAAACTACATTTTCTTTAATTTAATTTGATAACGAAGAAAAAGTTATATCTTCTGTAAATTTGCAATTTAATTAGTAACTGACAAACTACAATGTAAGAATTCGTATGAAATACAACAAAATGCAATACAATTATATGAACAGAAATGAAACTGAATGTTCACCTATTGTTGAAAAAAGTTAAGTATTTTTCACACACAGATAAATGATTTTTTTAAAAATTTTGGTTGAAATTATCCTTTGCCAAGAGCGTGAATTATTTTGTCAAATGTTCTTCATGCCAAGCACACTTTGAAAACCAAATTTCGGCTCCGAAACCGCAACCAAACCAAACCAAACCAACACTTGTTTGATAAATGGGTGGGAAAAATTGGGAAAAGTATACGATGCTTACTTTTTAGGTCATGGTATGTGGCCATCTTTTGAATAAACAACAAAAAAAGAAAGAAATGCCAACAAAAACAAGGTAAACCGCCATCACATACCTTTGCTTCCAGTTTAGACCACCTTGCCCTTTTGAACCCTTCTCTTTTGTTCTCTTCCCTAATCCCCTATTGTTGCAAATCGGATTGGGAGAAAAATTGGAGGGGGGGATTTCTAGGGACCAGAAACTGGAAATGGAAACGTGCAAAACTAGCCTAGTGCACATTTTGGAATTAGGACCAATGAAAATTCGACTAGGGTCTTATGACGTCATTATCTAGCTCCATTTTCCTTCCCTTTTCACACACCAAACAGTCACTTATTGAATAGTCACAAAACTGACCAAGTAACGAGATGCAATGTGGCTGATCAACAAACTGTATCTTCTACATCTCAATGGTCCAAAGTCGCTAATCTTTTTGCTTCTCGACTAACAATTGGGAAGATTTACAAGAAGATAGGACCATGTGGATTTCCTGGCATGTTGTCACTGTTTTGGCTTTGATCAAACAATCAAAAGCCTCAACTTCACACAAAGAAATGCTAGTTGAAGAGGATTGGATAAGGAATTTGTCTTCCAACAACTTATTGGCTTCTTTCAAGGGAAACTCCTCGATCTCCTTGCAATTGGACTTTGCAAGAAATCGCCGAGGACTCCTTTTGGAGGAAGGTGACCCAGTACCTGCCTGGGAATTATCTCCTGCGATTGCGGTTTCTGTTAAGAAAACACCAGAAACTAAGGTACCCTGCCGTCCACTTTCTCCAACTCTGCTTAGTAAGCTACTTGGCACCGCTTTCAACCCAAGGTATATGTCCATCGAGAAGCCATTTGAAGAAAGCACGCATACCAACTTCAAGTCAGACGGTGGTCAGAAACATGGCCCTAAGGATCAACCAATGAGGAAGCCTCATGAAAATAACAGACAGTTTGAAGCTTTCCACGTGCACTCTGGTTTCACACGGATCTTACATGATGAACATGTGCAATTTCCAAGAAACACTGCTAAAAGTAAAAGTACCAGGAGACATCTTAAGACGCATCATAAGACGGAGAAGAAGACGGTGAGCGCTCAAGAAAAGTTCGTCAGTAGTATTCGTTCCAAGAGGAATATTTGGAGTGGATTACCGTGGATTTGTTCATCAAAAGTTCAATGGGTGGACTTGGGGCAGAATCATTTCCCAAGATACTTGAGGACGGTTGAATGTACGAGTGAGAAATGCTGGTTTGGGCATTTCCATTGCCGTGCAAAGGCCTTCACGGTGAAGGTCCTAAGACGAAGAAAGGACTCCTGCACTCCAGATACAAGCATGGTTTCTTGGGAGGGTTCGATTAAAATCCCAGAAACGGATGAAGAAATTGATAGAGTTGCAGAGGAAGATATTGAAGAAGTTGATCATGGACTTCCGCTTGAATTCAGAGAAGAATGGATTTTTGAGGAAAGGGCAGTTACATTTTGCTGCGAATGTGCCACGTGACAGTGATTACAATTTCAAGAAACTCCTCTGAAAAGTGGTGCCAATTTCTCGTTGCTTTTTTTTTAGCTTTGCCAACATGACATTGATAAATATTTATATACATTCCCCTATTGGAAATGAAGTGATATTGCTTGAAGAAAATGAATTGAAATCTTGAAATCCTACATTTCCAGTGATGTTTTGTTTTTTCTGATAGTCCACCTCCACCACGCCCAATCGTTTGTCACTGTTTCATGTCATGTGACCTGTCATACTAATGCAAAATTATGAACCAACTATAATTCGTTGTTAAGGTTTGCCAGAAACATTCATTCATAAATGTACAGTCAGATTATAACCATTATTGTAATTAATTATCATTGAAGTAATTCAAACGAAAACAGGGGTTTTCCTTCCTTAAGAAAGTAATAAACAAATATTATTTGAAATTACTGATCAACATTTATCCAGGAAAAAAAGTAAAACTAAAAAAGTCTTGATTATTGAAATATTGACATCACCAAATAAGTGTACATATTGCATATAGCCTGTGATATTAGAAAGTGTCATCCACAAAATAATATGTGCACATAATGGTGTCGTTCGTACGTCTTATTTTTCACACGAGCATCTTGTATTTTTTATTTTTGTGTTTTAAATTGTATTTTACTGCTGTAATAATGATACTATATAAAGCTAATATATCATCTTGTAATTGAATGCGCTTTCACTTTAGGATCTCGCTTTCAGCGAGAACATTCGCAACAAACAGTGATACCGTGATCAACAAATTTCCAACTTTGACTCAAATCTCCCACAAAGTTTTCTTCATCATCCAAATTGCAAACATCTTCATGTTTCGATTGTCGGCGTAAAATTTGCAATGTGGATTTCTTTTCCCTGCATCTGAAAATCCCAAGCCAGCAAACGGTATCTAGACATCTTGTTGTTCTTACAAATCTAGAAATCATTTAGAAAGAAACAAAAAAATACCACAGTAATTAGGGTGATAAATTTGATATTAATTATAGGTGAATTTAACATTTCAAAATGATTTCCAATGAAACTATTTTACATTTGATTTCCCTAAACTGTTTCAAATCAGTAAAATTCATTTCTCTACTTGTGTGAATTGAAACAGAATGAACTTCATTTAACTAATGCAAAATTATTGTTTTTACCTGTAATAATTAATTATTCTGTCACTCTGCAAAGTTTACAAAAACGGATTTTTCTTTTTCTGTATCTTTTTCATAGCAAATTGGGAATTTAAAAAAGTATTTATTATTTCTGCTTAATTATACATAGACTCAATAATAAAATACTATATAAATAGAAAATATTATTGTAGATAAATGAAATAAATTGGGATTTTATGTCGTGAATTTCTGACTTTAAAAAGTAATACTGTAGAAAAATACATTAAAATTGCGGTTTTTGCTCCTAATTCCAGCTTTACATTATTTCATTAACATTTCTAATATAAATTTCAGATTAATGATTTCTCTTTTCTACGAAACAGATTACACGTGTACTTCAGAATAAGTATAGCTAATGGAAGATTTACCTTGGATAATAATTTGGCCCTAAGTCTTGCCAATCGTGTTGAGAAGTGCAAGTCCAAGGAAGTTTCCTGGACAATTCAGCTCGCTTCTGAGGATGCACAGCGATTTCTGTAGACATTACATCTGGCAAATATGCTTTGCCCATTAACAATCTCAGACTTTTGTAGACAAGATCGGAGCAGTTGTTACTAGCAGTAGTGATTGGAAAATGAAGCATAATCGTCATTCCTAATACAACTTGAACTTTCAACTGCAATTAAAGCACCAAGTAATAGACACATACATATAGGCCACATGGTTAATCATTTGTTGGCATAATAGTTATTCAATAATTAAGATTTTTATTTTAATAATTATGCATATTTTATATTCTCGGAAACAAATGCAAATTATTTGTTCCGCTGTTAGAATATTAATCCCATCATTTTTGGGAATTATATTACGTAATTTAAATTTATATATCCATGTGCACAGTATTATTATTATTATTATTATTATCATAGGTAAATTTCAGCAAATTACCAGGAAAAACATGTCAGCTTTTCGGCTGTCTGGCTGCTTGTGTGAGCTTTCCAGTTGAGCTTCCAAATAACATAGAGACTATATGAGAGCTACAACTAAAAATAATCTCCAGAATAGAATGACTACATTACCCAAAGTTCCTACCTTTCTGTAAATCTGATATGGCTCTTTTATTCAATTGTGATTCGTAATGTACGGGCACAAACAAAATACAATAAACCAGCATGTATACTGAGTGTTCAGTGCACACATTTACTGTATAAGTAACAATCAATGTGGAAACATGTGAATATTGACTAGAAATTACAGCAATATTTCCAGCTGTTTCCCCATTAAATATTCAATTAGTTAAATGTCAAAATATAACTAATTTAATTATAATTTCATAACATTAATTCCTTTTTTTTTGCCAATATTAAATTATTTATATTGAGGAAGATTAGAATGTTAATTTGTGTTTTTTTCCACTATCTATTAATTCCTAAAGATAAAGCTGTGATGACTCCGAATGCAATTAATCCCAGAAATGTTGTGGCTATTATTTTGGCCGTTTCCATGTTGCGTCGGTTTTCGAAATGCTTTCGAAATGGTTGCATCCATTTCAAAAAACCACTGCAATAATTTTCCGTGTTAACAGCCACCTGATAAAAATGATATTTATGTATATAGTCAGGCCGCATAGAGAAACAACTTGTAGCTCCGCCCCCAACTAGGCTGAAACATGGACTCGTCCACAAAAAGGTGTGGTCAATCTTGGTGCCTAGAGCGTATATCAGCTCAGTTTTTCACTCGAACACCCCTTTAAGTGGAGCAGTCGATTATTTGAAACTAGTGAGGGAGGATCTACAAGTTGATGCTCTATGTGACTCGACTATAGCAGCACAGAAAATGAATAAATATAATGGAATATGAATCTAATACTCTTGTTGTTGGGTGATGTTGCCCATTAGGTGCGGTACTATGTCCTGCATTGTACAATGGTGGATTGTCAATGAAATCAGATACTTGCAACCCGCCAGAATCTGAAATTTATCCACATGTATACAGTCTATAAGCAACAAACGCTAAATAAAATATATGCAGACCAACAATTAATTATGATCAGGAATTCAGAATCAAATATCTGCAATAGCAAAAGTCATTTGTTTATACGTATACTAACTAACAATTCTACAAAACTGGATAACATCAGTTTAGAAACACCTCCTGAAACTTGCTTCACAAGAGTCAACATGTTATAATAAGATTTACCAAAAGATTTTGATCGTTTTATTAGCAAACAAACGAAGTACGCTATGACGTCAAAAGTACCAGATGACGTCATAAACTAAGCCACTCCACCCTCAAAACATTATTTGTATATGATTAGGGTCTTAGGAACTTCTACAAAACCGTGTCTATGTATATATAACATTGCAAACAGTACTTTACTTTCTAAGTGATTCGATGTTGGTTGAAAACTTCTGGGACCTCTTTCTGGTAGTGGAGGGGCATCTTGGGAAGCAGAAGAAGAAGAAGACGATGTTGCCACAGAAGGAATAACATCATCATCAACTCTAGAATATCTAGATGAGCTGCCAATACTGGCCATGTGATTTTCCATCCAATTCCGAAGAATGGGTTCTTTGTAAGTGCCCTTCAAGGCTTGGGTCACAACGAGTCGTTCTTTGCTATTCGATAAGATCTCATACAGGTCTTTGACCGGATCGTAAGAAGACGATGAAGATGATGGCACAACGTTCACATTTTCCCCACTAGACTGTAAAACATCCACTGATGACCAATCAGTAGCTTCTGATTCTTGACGGTCCTTTGGGAAATAGCCAGAATTGAAAAGCTCCTCATCCACATGCAGGGAATCCGAGTCAGAACTATGAGCTATTGAATGAGATCCTTCTTCTTCTTCTAATACATCCTTATGATCTTGTCCCATGTCCTTAGCTAGCATTTCAACACCTGGGACCGTTATTGCAGTAACAAATTCAGGGTGCATGTACATTTGGAGAAATGATGCTCCAGGTCTTCGGAGGAGGCTATGAGAATGCCCATTGTCCAGTTCCATCTGCTGGTTCCTTGACCAGAGGCCGTTTGAGCTAATGTCCACCCAATTCTGCTTAGAACTGCTGTATTCCAGCTTACGAAGGTCAATAAGTGACGCAGCATTGGTGTACGGGTCCTTTGGGTTGTTCTCAATGACAATCTCTAATATTTAGTAAACCAATAATTTATTACCTAACTTATAGTTCATTTCAGCTGAACCTTGCATTAATAATAGACATTTGGCTTGACAATGAAACATTTCACAGCAGTGA
The DNA here is from genome assembly GCA_023279145.1 of Glomeris maerens. Lineage (NCBI taxonomy): Eukaryota > Metazoa > Arthropoda > Diplopoda > Glomerida > Glomeridae > Glomeris > Glomeris maerens. Next base: position 3,260 of record WWPM01010311.1, on the reverse strand, counting down.
TTCACTGCTAGTATAATCTAGCTGGGCGTGGCTTGCATTTGCCAATCACTGAGTGAAGAGTCTCCTCATTGGCTATTTTATAAATCCAAGGTTGAACTGAAATAGGGTATATAACCCCTTAATCTACTTTTGGTAGCACTTTACATTGCAGGGGAAAACAAATATAGATTTGAGGCTTTCATCAAAACAAAATGCCTTTTAATTCAATCAATGTACTTAAAATTTCAAACTAATTAGCATTCTATTCTATTGCATTTGTTTTTCAACGTTAAAGACAGATAATTCTAGCTGTCAATTAAAGTAGGCAATATTCATAAATCCAGATTTAATGGGCAAAAATTGTGATGGTATATTATTTTAAGAAATGAAAAAAGTGACATTTAAACCATCAATTTTGAAATATATTTAATTGGAATTCGAAATTATGATATTACTCTGTTTACACATACCTCTGACGGTGATCTTTCTGTTGGACAAGTATCCTTGATCAATATGTCCAATTATGTCAGTGAACAAAGGGTTGATGCGACTGACAAAGTAATCAACAGCTAAAGGACAAGTGGTCTTTTCACAGCCAATCATCACATCACTGTGCCAACAAAAAACATGTCTGTCTTTCCTCTCCTCTATTCTTTACTCGTTCATCATCAGTCATCCCTATACAGCAACCGCAAACGGGACATGACACGATTGCTGACATCTGACATCACAAAGATGGCTGCCATAGATCACCATGACGTCACACGACCCAGTAACAACAAACTCTTTCCAGCTTTCACTAGTACTGTGAATTAAGAAGCTCTTCATTGTCTTTCCCATTCCACCAAAATCGCGCAATATAAAACAGGAAATGTTGGACTTAAAAAGTAGGCGTGGACATGACCTATTTGATGTTCTCAATGGCCAGTGGCCAGCCATTGCCACGTGAATCAAATTGAATTTGCGAAAAATTCAAGGACTGGTTTACAAAATAACAGGCGATTTCAGTAAAAACAATAAAATGGAGTTATTCAACATTTAGCAATTATAATAATTATTATATTAAGGTTGGTTGCAGTTTATACATGTATATACATTGTCATTCAGGCACAATGGAAAGATAAAAGTAATTGACCACGCAGTTAGAAATATTTTGACAATTGTAAATTCTGAAACAATATAACTAAATTCTTGAAATTTTGTCATATATGTATAATAAATATTAATACGTATATAATAACAAAAACTAACGTTAACAATAACAATCAAGATCGAGTAATTATTGATATGTAGAATATTTCACTGATATATGAAACAAAATTAAGACAAACGGCAAATTCAAACATTTAATAGTATAAATAACACTTCTGCTTAGAGATGCATCAGCAATTTTTAGCATGAAAAGCGAAGGGGAAACTTTGTTCCAGAAACCAGATAATACAGTAATCACGACTTCATATGTGAAAAGAATGGGGAAATGACTTTTACTAAAATGAGAATTAACAAAAGACTATCACGCAAACAATTATAAATGGATATTAAAAGCAAGAAAGGTTTTGGCACGCATTGGCCTATATTTTGTTGGTTTGCTAATTATTTCAGGTAAACGATGTATATTTGGGAACTTTCAGACCGGACATGGTGACTGTTTCGTGAAGCGAATCTATTAATTTGCTCACTTTTAAAGGCGGAACAAAGTGCATGTTGTAGTATTTGCAAATGTGGAGCAAGTTTTGCACTACGATGTGCTTGACCCATTTCAAGATTTTTTTGGAAATCCCATTATTTCCTTTCCAGAAAAAGTAAAATACTTTTACCCAACTCAATCATTGTCCAAATATATGAAGAAAATGCGGATGAAATACTTACTCCATCAAGCAAAAGCTCAATATTTCAGTTAACAGTTATGTAAGCGTTTGATTTGCTTGGAATTATGACAACAAATTATCGAAACGAATAAAATAAACCAAAATGTAATTCGAAAAGTTTTTCTTCAAAATAGTAAGTTAAAAATGAAACGGAATATCACCAACTACAAATTTATTTTCTCAGGTAATGCTCAAATTATGTACACGAATATTTAGTTTAAACATATATACAATTAAATTAAATAAGGCCTAAATTCATAATTCCGAAAACAAAAATCACAAATTTATAAGATAAATTACCCAAATTTGGAATTACAAATACACATAAAAGATAAAACGAAAACAAATCAAATTCATATTCATCCAATCAGAAGAGTGTAAATTTATAATTCCGAAATCAATAAGAATGGAAATTTCACAATAAAAGTGAAGAAAATATTGAAAATGTGGACAATACCTTCAGCAGTAGTGGAAAGCATTGTGTTAAGTCTTTCCAAAATCCAGCTAAGAAATTGATTCAAGTGAACCAGCATTGCAACTAATTTTCATCTGCCCTTCGAGGACCAGTGATCACAACTTTAAGATTACAAAAAAAAAATACAATTGGTAACAGGTAGCACCACTTTCTAATTTGTTAAGTGCAACTCTACTGCTTTTGCAAGGAAACAAGCAATGGGAATGTCGATTTGCATGAAAATGACTCGGCAAAGTGATACGCAACGGTGGAAGTAGGTACGCAAAGGTATGCCAACAAGAGCAGTATTAAGTGAAAGACATATACACTTAACTGAATTGTTTCAAACGAACAAATCTAATTACATGCTTGGACACGTAGAATGCATTCCTTCACTTCATGAATAAACAAACAAACGGGTAAAGAATGTATATTTCAGTTGCGGCCTAAATACTTTCTTCGCCATTGGTCCACAACATCGCATTTCACTATTCCAGAATATTACGCATGATAGAATCGTGATAATTTCAACACAAAATAAATAAAATGTGCAAAGTATGTTAATGAATGATGCAAAAAATTAGAAAATCAATGGAAATTATTGAATTAAGAAATGCATACAATAATAAAACTAAACAATGACATAGCTTGAATTGGAAAGTTTTTTTTCTTCAAAATCACAATAAAACACCAAACTGTCTTCTACACCTTGCGCAGAGCGTCACTATGCGTGACGAAGTTACCAAACATTGCAATATCGCAATTAGTCTAAATTCAGTAACATTATTATTCAACCTTAGAAGTGATCAAACGCCCACTGAACAAGGAACAGTGTGGAACTCAATAATAAAAATTAACGTGTGACACTTCTTTATTTGGTCACAAATTAAAACCGAAACGTTTACAAAACATTGGTCTGCTGATGACAAGTGGTGGGCTCGGATGGTCCGAGACCCGAT
>WWPM01010310.1:0-14456 GCA_023279145.1 Glomeris maerens | reverse complement strand
GGGGGGGGGGGAGCACTTATTGATGTCGGTGGTCATTTGGCACTGACCAAATCCCCTGTGAAAGTTAATGGGGCTGCTCAACACGGTCGTCAAGGCAATGAACGATTGACTAACATGTATGGAGCAAGATTAAAAGCGGCCCCTGCGGACGAGGCTTTTCGGCGACGCGCTGTAGCCCTATACATACAAATGTAGTACACTTAACTACTACGTGTTTGCAGTGCATCGATTACATCTCGTTTTTATTGCTCCACTGTGCATTAAAACTATTAAAATAAATGCCAGTAAAAGATTGTTTGCCCTCCTGCCACTGCACCAAACACCGTTAATATAATATAGCTGCACAATCCGAGCCGCATACAGTAAACAACTTTTATTCCCTTCCCTATTTTTCTCCCCGCTAAAGTGAACTATTGTATGCGCGCGAATCCGGCAACACCGATCAGATTCAAATTTCGTTCGAAATTTCGAATCGCGATCCAACGGTTATGGAACGTTTTTTCCGTGTTGCGGCGAACGATTGAAAAAAGTAGTAGGTGCTATGGCGTGAGTTCCGAGAGATCTGATTGGCTGCTGTGCAGTCTGGTGGCTCCACCTAGTGAGGAAATCGAAACTAAAATAGAATGTGCAAAATTTCGATTGCGCGGCTACTGTTGCCGAGTACAGTTTTACAGATTTTACCATGTTGCGACGCCACCTAGTGGTAAAATTCGAAGTTGGAGGGAGGGAATAGAATGTTTTCGAAACGGCAGTTGGCGTTTTGTGAAAGTCATTGGGGCAGCTGGGTTTTTGGTGGGTCACGTGACTCTTTTATAAACCGCACCTAATAAAAGACATCCACCCACCCCTTGGCAAGCTCGTAAAAGGCGATTAATAAAAGCGTGTTCATTAAGCGCATCTTCTGGGTGACGCCCAGAGGGCGTGGCCTCGTACCTGTCCGTCATCCGAAACCGGGCCCCGCCCACCGCAACTGACTCTCACGTTCGATTATCGGTGCCGTTTATTGTGCGCGAACCGACCGTTTGTTTCCATGGCAACAGCCCTCCCCCCTAGAACATTTACCTTTATAACGCGAATTCTATTATTGCCTATTGGAAATCAAAAGGCACGTGATACTACGTTTTGTGCTATGCGGCAATTGATTGCCTGGGAGTCGCCATCTGTTGCCAAAACCATGCAATCTGAATGGTGTAGAACTGTATAGTCGTGCCAAAACTAGAAGAGACTTGTGCCCCGCCCACACTGCAGACCGGCCAATTGTCGTGCTGAGTAGTAGTAGCGAATTGAAAGAGTAATGGAAAACCACTAGCGCTGCCATTTCTCAATTATAGGCGTCTCTTTTGGTTTGGTAGTAATATAGAACGTTAGATGAGGGGAATCATGGCAGAACCAATGAACGCGAGGTATCGCAGTGGCCACTCTATACGCTTGCATTTCGAGTGCAGACGATGTCGTTCGAAACCCGATGGGCAGAGCGTCGTCAGCACTGCAGTTTTGTGATGTCACTTTTCTGTGGGCGTTACCATAGCGGATGAGAGCGCTCTTGATTGGTTACAAATAGCGGAAACAATGAAATCTCTGAAAAAGTATCTAGTTAATACGTTTCAATGCAACTGCATATTTATTTCTCCGAATTATTAGTGTTCATTTTTGTTGAACTTGTTTAATTTGTGTGCATTATATCCGATGAATATCATCTGTAAAAAGTTTAGGGCAACCGGATAAGTGAGACTCTACTGTATGTATTAAATCATTATGAAAATTGCTAAAGAGACTGAAAATGTGGTCCATTATAACAGCGTTCATTACATCCGAGGTTGAAATAGGATTTTTGCTGGGACTAGATTTTTAAATTACCTATGCATTTGCGGTCGTTTATAACCCGACAGTGACGTCACTCGCAAGATCCGCCTGGGCTGCAGCGTATGTCACTCATTCGAACGCTTATGATTGGCTGCCGTCGTAGGACGCGAGAGAGATAGATAGAGTGGCCATCGTGATGATCGAGTTCAATTGGTTCCGACATTTTTCTCCTTACCGCTCTTCAAAATCCTGTGATGTTATTCTCTGTGGGCACATTTGATTGGTTATTTTCGATCTTATGCTATGGGGAGGGGGGGGACCGTTAAAGCGCTTCACCTAGAGGGGGTTGGGTTTCGCGCAACCTTACCCGATATTGGGAAATAAAGTTGTGGCGATGCTGGGCTTTTCGAACAGGTGACGTCATCACCTATTGCGCGCAATCAGCTTATCGCGCAACTTTGTTGCGTGCACTCGCCGGTATTGTGTTCGAATGTTCTAGAAGTTTCTTGGAGCGACGAGCGAAAGCATCCAAGGCGATGGCTGATGTAAAATCGCAGGTTATTGTTGAATATATTTAAGTATTAATTCACAAAAAGCTGGTGTAAATTAATTACGTCTTGAATCAGTTAAAAGAGCGAATAGATTTTGACAAACATAGCCGTGTATAAAGTTTGTGTTGTGCAGTTTACTTTGTTACTAGGCCTATTTAAAAATTTCGGTTTTTGGTTTCAGGCGTTAGCGGAAAAATCCCTGGGAAATGAAGCCTATGGGAAGAAGGATTTCGACACTGCAATAAATCATTACAGAAGAGCTGTCGAGCTGGACCCGAATGAAATGACTTTTTTAACGAACATTGCAGGTGAAAAAATGCAACTGGAAACTTCATTGAAGAGCAAAATACAAAATTATTAAGATTGTATGTTTTGCCGTTTAAAAAAATATTAAATTTTAGGAAGTTTCAAGGTTTAGTACCAACTAGGAAAACGGTGAAGTTATATATTTCTGGTAAATAGGAAATCAGGGAAAGGAAATAAAACCAGAAAATACGACATTGTTAATGAAAAGAACCGGGAAATTTAATTGAAATCTTCTAAATGAAGCGCTTTACTTTGTGTCACCTTGTTGGTATTGAATTTAACACATTCCTAAATGCACTTGTGACGTAAAAATAATGGTTATTGTGTTTATTTTATATTAATCATGATTTTTGTGGCACGATTGTTCGTAACTCGGCGAAGTTGCGCTCTGATTTTCCGACAACTGTCTAGAAATCCCGAAAACCTGGTTAACTTGTACCAAGGTATTTTCCAAAGCAGGTATATTTCTTTTCTTTTTAACATGTAGCCGCGTACTTCGAGCAGAAGAAATACGAAGATTGCATCAAGGAGTGCGAGAAGGCGATCGACATCGGCAGGGAAAACCGTGCCGACTTCAAGATAATTGCCAAGTAGAGTACAATCTGTCTTTGAGAAGCTAAAACAAAAAGAAAATTGCCGTGAAATATCGGGAATCTTTCAGAGCTTACCTACGGATCGCGAACTCGTACCAGAAACTGAAGGAATACCAGAAGGCGAAAGACTACTACGGCAAGTCGCTCACCGAACACAGGACACCGGAAACGAAGGAGAAGTTATCCCAAGTAACGCTTCCTTAACTTCGAGATAAGCACGCGTTCGGTTTTTCGGTTTTAAAGTTCGTTTCGCGTCTTTTTTAACAGGTGGAGAAGATCTTGAAAGACGAGGAGAGACGGGCTTACATCGACGTCGAGAAGTCGTTAGACGAGAAGACCCAAGGCAACGAATGCTTCCAGAAAGGTCACCCACCGACTAACCGGACTCTTCTCAATTTCGAACGCAAAATCCTTGATTTTTTTTTGTTTCACTCAGGAGATTACCCGCAAGCGGTGAAGCATTACACGGAGGCCATCCGACGCAACCCGGACGACGCGAAACTCTACAGCAACCGTGCCGCGTGTTTCACCAAACTCGCCGAATTCCAACTGGGACTGAAGGATTGCGAGGAATGCATCAGACTGGAGCCCACATTCAGTCAGTTTGGAACTCGATTCCGTCACGCGAGGCCCGTAAACCTTTATTCTCGAACATTCTTTGATGTTTCAGTTAAAGGGTACACCCGGAAAGGTGCGATCCTCTTGGCGTTGAAGGAGCCGTCCAAGGCCATCCAAGCGTACCAGAAGGCTACGGAACTGGACCCGAACTGCAAAGTATACTCCGATAGCATTTTGAAATAGGTAAGATTTAAGATTAAAAAGAGGGTTTTCGCGTGCTGGCGCAGGAAGCCGTGGAAGGATACAAGAGGTGCCTCGTGGCCTCGAGCCACGACCCCGAGGAAGTGCGTAAGCGCGCGATGGCCGACCCCGAAATCCAGGGGATACTTAAGGACCCCGCGATGAGGATCATCTTGGAGCAGATGCAGGAGGACCCTAAAGCCCTTCAAGAGTAGGTTTTCGCGTAATACTTGTCTCGTTTACTTGTTTATTCGATATTGTTTTTTGTTTGGCAGACATCTGAGGAACCCGGACGTAGCCTCGAAGATACAGAAACTTCTGGAATCGGGACTGATCGCGATCCATTGATCGCCAGAGATGGTAACGGAGAGAGTATTCTTCGTTGAGAAAAAAATTCCAATGAATTTGTTTCCCGATTTCCATGTAACGTAATGACGCTCGCTTTGACTTTGGAGTGAAAAGTAAATTTTTGAGGATAATTCCAGACTGACTTTACATTTATTTTTATTTTTTTAGATTTCTAAACCACTTGTTAACGAGAGAAAATGATGACAGCGTTAATTTTGCCGCTTCTTGCAAGTAAATTACGCATAGTATATAGTCAATCCCAGCTCAAATGTGGAAAAGTTTCTTGTTGGCTGCAGCAAGTGTGATCATATATAGCGTTCCAAATTCGGGTTTCTGGGAAGAAAACGTAATTTTTGGCAACATTAGTTAGCGTAGATAACGAAAAACGCGAATGAAACTATGTAGAAGATCCGCCGCCATATTTCCCCTCAACTTTCTACGTTTAGTTGATATCGCCTCATGCAGCGCCTCGCGGAGTGGGCGTATCGAACGCGGTAGCACTGCCTCTTCGTGACCCTCGATTGTCCCGATTGGCCTGGCGGAGAGGACGCGGTTGAGGGGGAAACATGGCGGCACGAATCACCGCGATGCATCGTCGTGGCCACTCCCTGTTGCGGGAGGTATATTGGCTAGGCCATGCCAATGTAACTTTGTTTTCTGTCAGCCAATAGGGAACGAACGCAGCCTGATAATGTCACAATGCGTCTTGGGTCGGGGACGACAGCAGCCTGGTGACGTCACGATGTGTTTTGGGACTGACGACTGCAGCCTGATGACGTCACAAACGTGTTGGGTAGTTGGCCGGTTGCCAGGCAGGTGTCGCTGTCCGGTGATGACGTGTCAATGGAAGGGTAGCGAGCAACATGGCGCCGTCATATGTTTTCGGCTTTGCGTTGTTGAGTTTGTCGGCGTGTTTTTGCGTTTGTTCCGAGCAATCCGGTCGGATTTCGGACTTGAGACGGTGCGTAGATGCGGATTGCAAAGGTGAGTGTTTGTTTCGAACGAAGATTTCGCGGTTTCTTTTGGATAAACCGGGTGACTTTTCGAATGCGGCGTCCCACCAATCAGAGAGCGTCGAACGTCGCGTTCGAAAAATTCAAATCCGAATTCGAATGTTTACGGGTTTTCTCCCTTTCGCGCGTTCCAAGGTGTCATCTCGTACGCGAAGACCCTAATCAAATACGTAGGCGATCATCCGAAGCTTTTATCGTTCAACGCCAACTTGGATGTCGTAGTTTTCAGCAAATCGGCCGGTTCTAAACCAAATTTATGGGGTGGTGAGGTAATAATAATAAAGTAAATTCATAAATTCCAATACTACTACTATTTTCGTACAGTACATCTTTTGCGTTTTCAGATACAAGGACGAAGGGGTTATTTCCCCCAAAATTTTGTCAGAGAATACAAGGTGTTGGTGCAAAATCCGCTCCAAGTTGTTCCAACAGAAGTAAAAACTACTCAATTTTCACTAATATCAGTTGATAGTTGACATAGTTAACGCAATATTAATTACTTTTCAGGGAGATTCGGTTCCCGAGAAGGTTGAAGAGCGGAGGCCGAACGAGACGTCTTCCGGTAACGTATTGCCTTTACGTGTCTTCCATCTACACGTTTGTATTTTAATTTCATGAGCTTTTATTTTTTGTTTGGCTAGAAGTCGGAGATTTAACTTCAAATTCAAATGTTTCAAACGGGGAAAACGTTATTCCCGACGCAGGATCGCGTCCCGAGAAAACGGCCGGCAATAAAAGCTCAATCGGTGGTTATGTGTTTACATTTTTACCTTTGTCTTCTGTAAAACCTGGGAAATGTATTTCATGGATTCCGTTTGAACACTGAATTATCAATAACGGCATTCGTAAATAGGCTTATTGCCGGGAACCTTTGAAGCATGCCAATCTGGTTTATTTAAATAAGACATTGGGGGAAGAAATTATTATTGGGTTCACTTGGCGAAGTTGACTTAAAGGTTTCACCGACATGAACTTTGTTTGTGTTTTAATCTAATGATTTCGATAGAGACGGAAGAAAGCGAGAAGGTAGAAAAGAGGCCTTTGACGAGAGGCCTGCTGTCGCTGGACAGCCGCCAGGAAATGGTGTCCGTTCCGGAAGCCGCGGATCAGTTGCCGTCTTCTCTGCCCGAAACGCCGACCGGTTCGCGCTTCCAGGTAGCTGCTTTCGTTGAAAGGGAAACGAGTAGTAGTCCTTATTTTGTTTTTTTGTCGAAAGGACGATGCTGCGAAAGCAGCAGCAGCAGAGGAAGGAGAAGAAGAAGAAGATGGAGTAGAAGATGATGTTGACGATGATGATGAAGCGGTAGCAGAGGAAGCGTCCGAGTCGAAATCTTTCATCGTAGTGGACGGAACCAGAGTGGAGTTGGACGAGGCCCACGAAGAGACCCCAACTTTGGCCGTTACCACGTTGGGACCGACAAGGACCTCGGAAGAATACGCCGCACCGACGGTTTCCGTCACCCCGGCCCCGGCCGCGAAGACGGTCCAAGGAGCGATCTCGGCCACGAGCTCCTCCGCGTTCAACGCGCAGGAAAAGGTCACGGCCGAGAGCGGGGAAGTCGAGTACGGGGCCGGCATCGCGGCGAAGGGCGAGGAAGAAGATGTCACCAAAGAAGAAGAAGAAAAAGAAGAGGAAGACGCGTGGTCCTTCGAGACGAAGAGCGGGAAGGAAGTCGAAGTTGTCGCGGCATCGGAAGAGGAAGACGCGAAGACCGAAGTGTTGAAGACGGAAAGCGAGAAGAAGGAGGAGGTTGCGGTCGAAGAGGTTCAAGTTGTTGCGGCAGCGCGAGAGGATGAATACGGCGGTGGCGCGGAAGCGAAGAAGGGGTTCTCGGAAGAGCTTGTCGGTCGTAACGCGGAGGTTTTGAAAGTAAACGAGAAAAAAGAAATAATACACGAGAGTCCGGCGCCGACGACGGCAAGTTTACGGGAGCCGAACGTATCGAAGGAGGAATCGAGAGAGGACGGGACGACGGTAGATGGCTCTGACGCAGCTGGCGCGACGATCGATACGGAACAAGGGCAAGGTTCTGTAACTCATCCGGAAGAAAACTTGCCGGATTTAGAAGCGGACCCGGAGATGGACGCGAGTGCGGTCGACGGCGCACAAGTGGCCATCGCGAGCGTACTGAATTCGACGCGGGAATCTCCTTCGGAAAGCTTATTGCCCGACGTTAACGGGGAAGAAAACGATGGAAATGCCGATACGGTGCAGCAAGTAGAAGAAAAATATGAAAATGAAGATGCGGACGCGGACAACGTGACGGAAGTGAGTACGGAACCCGGCTCTGAGGATGTCGCGAAGGATCTCGACGTAGATGTAGATGTATTGCGTGAAAAAGAACAAGGGCAAGAAAGCGAAGAAGGGGAACGTGTGACAGAGCAGCCTATGGAAATCGAAGATTTAATTGATACGGAGACGGTTACGCCGTACGCCAGCGACGAAGATGTCGACGGCGGCCACTGCGTGGATTGCGAAGGACCGGTCACCCAATCGGGCCCCTTGGAGGAAGAACAAGAAGAGGAAGATTGGCGGGAACGGTGGCGGGGTTTGGACGCGAAGGAAGCCGCCAAGTCGTACGTGGAAGTCATCGGCACGTACACGCAGATAGTCATAGACCTGGTAAGGAAACTGAGGGGTAAAGAATTACCCGATTTCTTAGCTTTAAGTTTCTCTTAATCCGCGAATCGCGGAAAAATGAGTGACATATCCTGGTTTTGATTTATTCCAACTGATATCTAATAGTTAAAATGGCGTTTCCGAGTTGGTTTTTGATAGAGAAACTTGGTATTTAGTTTCTTCTGCAAGTTGGCGCGGTTATTGTATTTGGTCCGTTTGAACAGCTTCCGGAACCGGTGTACGTGATCCTGTCGGATCTTCAAGAACGGGCCGTGTCGCCTCGAGTCGTCGTCTTCACGTTCATAGTCGGCTTCTTCACTTTCCTCGTCGGGTTGACGTACTTCGCTTTGCACTACAAGGTTTTCTTAATCCGTGCCGGGTGTTCGTTGACTGTCACGTAAAATATTAACGGGAACATGAACAGATCAGAGGCTCGGGAACCCTGCTGGCGGCCAAGTTGAACACTTTGGATCGGAAGCTGTTCACGGTGATGACGGAGAAGGATTCGCTGCACGAAGTCGTATCGGTGGCAGAAAGAAAGGTTTGCGCTGCTTTTAAAAAAAAGACCCAGATGCCGTTTGTTCACAGGGTTTCATTTAACCAGATCAAGATCTTGGAAGACGAACTGCAGGCAGCCGTGGGAAACGCGCAAGCCGCGAGGAAAGAATTGAGAACGTGTCAGGTAAACCGCGGGCAACGTCTCCGTCTCCGAGTCCGCTAACCTTCAACTTCCCAACGCAGTCGTAACCCCTTTCCACTCTGTACTATTTTCCCCCTCAATCTCCATCTCTGACTTGTGTGGGATTCACTCGCATCGGTTCCTTCACTCTTCAAGAACTTGTAACGTTGGGCACGATGGCCTTTACTCGGTGGTTTTTCATTTTTTACAAAGGACATCCGGGTTTTTGTTGCATGTTTGGTGTTTTTTTTTTTCTCTCCCCCTCCGACCAGAGTGAACGCGACGCGTTGAAGGTGAACGCGGCTTCGCTCGAAGAAAACCTCGAGACGGCCGTTGAGACGGGACTCGAAGTGAACCGAATGTTATATGAATTTTTAACTTCGCAGAGCGACAATGTCAGGCTGCAGAAGGCCCTTGACAGCCTCGAGTCCGAGCTCAACCTGCAGAAAGCCGCGGCTTCGGACCTCAACGAAGGCGCGAGGGACGCGGTGCAAGCGGTAAACTCCGCCTTCCTCTTTCTCCTGTCGGGAAAGTAGTAAAGTTGTTTTTTCCCCCCCTGCAGAACCTGCAACTGAAGCAGTTGTTGGAAGATTCGAGAGCCGAGGTCGCGTTGCTACAAGAGCAGAATTCGAACGTAATTTCATGTTTTGGGGAATTTAAAGGTGAACTGACATTGTTTTCTCTAAAGTTACCCTGAAAATTATAACGAAGATTAATTACCAAGTAATAAAACTATAACTTGTTGGACCAGCAGGGTCATCGAAAACTGCCGACATAGGCTCAATCAGTGTATTGCCAACAAAGGCCAACACTTGAGTTGTATAATTTCTAAATCTCATTGATTTAAAACTGCATTAAGTGTGCTATTCAGGAATATAAATAGAGATTTTGCATCTGCCGTGGTTTGGTTTTTATTAGCTTTCCAAACGGGTGAGTTTGCCATGGTTTCTAAATGCACAGTTGTCACTTATTGACGATCGTTCACTGCATGGAAAGCCTACTTGTTCAAGCCATTAAAAGGCTTGGGTCCTCGGGCCCATTCATAGAAAAGTTTGACAGATACTAGCATTTCCAAGTGTTCGCAGTTTGAAAATGGCACCGCGGAAAAATCTGGGAAATTTGCACGCATTTTCCACGTTATATGGAATACATTTCATAAAAGTTACAGATGTCGAAAATTACCGTGTCAGTTCACTTTTAAATTTGTTACAGTTGTCTAACCCCGATATTGGCGGTGATTTTGGGTTGGGTTTGGTGGATTTGCTGAATGGCGGGGTAATTGCGGTTTACGGCGTTTGGATTCATTTCCTGTTTCTTTATCGATAGAAAGTTACTACCCATAAGTTTGGTTTGTTATAAAGGACGTCTGTTGTGTTTGTTAGTAATAATCGTTGTTATGTTGTAATTTAAAGGCACATTATGAATTTTAATGTGCGTAGTCGGAGTTAATAGTAACGAGGTTAAAGGGTTTTCAGTATTTTTGAGAAGTTATTACGCAGTAATATGTTGTAAGGAGTTGCAATTGTAATGAAATTGCCGATAAGGTTGGGAATATCGGTAGACGACTCCCCGTTTGGTTTCCGAGGAGATTAATGAGTTTGAACGCGCGCTCGTCCAGTTGCTGGCCGACGCGATGTCCGCGGAGACGACGAAAGAGAGTCTCGAGTTGCGGCTGACCAACCAGAACGAGGAACTGGACGAGCTGAGGAAGGGAAGCGAGCAGCTGCTGAAGGAAGCGGCCGAATGGGACGCGAGCGTCAAGTCCCTCCAGAGCCGCGTCGACGCGCTCACCGAGGAGAACGTGGAAACGAAAGGGGTCCTTGCGTCCAAGAAGAAGGAGTTGGAGGTTTGCTTATAATAATCATGGGCCACTATGGCAGAGGTTATCGAGTAAAATATTTATTTAAGACTTCAAAATTGAAAGCTGTCCCGTGGTTTTGGTGTAGAAATACGTATATTGTTATCACCTAAGCAGGTTGTAACGGATTTGTTTTCAGTCTTTGGAAGAATTGGTGACACAGATGAAGCCGGCCGAAGGAGACGTGAGCAACGGTGAGGTCTTAAAGTTTTTTTTTGTTTTTCGCCGTGTTAAACGGATTTACGTTCCGCAGAGGATATTTTGGCGAAAGTTTTGGACGCGGCGCGGCTGAAGACGGAGCTGAAGTCGGCGATGGCCGAGAACGACACGTTGCAGTCGAAACTGAAGTTCGAAGCCTCGGTGAAGGAACAGCTGGAAGGTTCAAGCTTCTATCTTTGTTATTGTTTCACTATAAAAACATTCATCGTATAATGTAGCTGTTTACGCACTCAGAGCAATTGTTCTCGGTCGCCGCCGAGACGGAGCGGGCGAGGAAAGAATGCGCCGCTGCCGTTCGCGCGAAGGAAGATGCCGAGCAGCGGCTGCAGGTCCTCTCCAATTACTTCAAGGAAAAGGAGACGGAACTGCAGAAAGAACTCGGACTCCAGGAAGCGAAGCGGCAGCAGACGCAAGAGACGGCCCTCACGAGCAACCAGAAGGCCGCGCTCTACGAACAGGAAGTTTCCCTGTACAGGTTCGTTAGGTTCACGTTGCTTTTTTCGTCATTTTGCGCAGTAGCGCAATTACACGGTCTTTTTGAAAGGTCCCAGATCGAGGGATTGAAGAAGGAGATAGAAGAGCAGGAGAGGAGTTTCAAGGTGCAGGTTGCGGACCAGGAGAAGAAGGCGCATAACAATTGGGTTAGACGAGTAGGGGAAAAGTTTTTTCTTTGTCTTTATCTTATAAGATGGCGGTTACTTTTTAACAGTTGGCCGCGAGGAACGCCGAGAGACGGCTGGAAGAAGTGAAGCGGGAATCTTCGATGCTCCGAAACAAGTAGCTTCCTTTTCTTTTCTATTTTCATTTGATAAAGGGCTGTTTAGAATTGCATCTTTGCCACGACGCAGGTTAACGTCTTTGGACCAAGACAAGGACGCGCAGACCCGATCCAACCCGGACGGCACCACGTTGCAACAGAACTCGAGCCGTAAGTTTTTTTGAAAATTGTGGAGAACTGAGCAATTCAATTTCGAGAAGAAAGTTAAAGGATAATTGGATTATAGTAAGTGGAAATTCTTTAAAACTCGAGTAATTTGGAGAAAAGTTCATGTAAACATACCAACGGATGGCCTTTGAAGATGGAAATAATTAATACTTTTCTTTGCATCACATTACGTATTACGAAGGAAGAACGAAAAATAATACCTGTTCATCTTTTGGCGCGTGTGCGTGGGGGAAAAAAGGGGACTATATGTCGAAAAGTGAACGTTGTCCCGCGCGCTGGACGTATGAAACTTTCATTCCGTGAAAGAATTTTTAAAATCGGTCAAAAACTAGAAAAGTTACAGGCATTACTTTTCGTTCCGCCCTCGTATTTGTTTCATTCCAATTTTCATTTGCGGCTTCCCGTAGGACTTTACAGCGAAACGCTGACCTCGCCTTCCCCGAACCCGGCGTCCATGACCGGAGGCCCCGTCGAGCCCGTCCCGCCGCCGTCCAGCGGCCCTTCCTCGCTCTACCACGAGCCAATAGACCTGCGCAGAATACCCGTGCCGGCTTTCCTTCCGCCGGACAGACCGCTCCCCCCGCCGCATTTCCTCGGCAACCGCATGATGGGCCCGTTCGGCCCCATGGGTCCCATGGGTCCTATGTACCCGGGGCCCCCACCGCCACCGCCGCACCTTTTCGACCGAAGGATGCCGTCCCCTCCTCCCGAGTACCGCTTTGGGCCGCCGCCGCCACCACCGCCGCAATCCCTTCCCCTGTTCCCTATCGCTCGTAGAAGGACCCCGCCTCATCAGCAGCAACAGCCTTTCGAGCCCTTGCGCAACAGGACGCCTTCGCCGACGCGTATGTCGCCTTTCGACGCAAGGTCCTCCTCCTCCTCCGCTGCTGCCAGACAGTGGGTTCCCAACCTCGATTCTAGAAGAGAACCCGTAGCGTCTTCCAATAGACAAGGTGCATTTTAGTTTTACGCATGTTCGGTGTCTTGTCGCTTTAGTTTTCCGCTGCATCTTGGCTTGTTTTTTTTTTTAACGGGTGTTTTGCTTTTGTAATGTGGTAATCGCTTGAACTTTGGCTCTTTCTCTCGCGGTGTCTTTGCCGCCCGTTTGCATATATCGCAGGGAATTCAAGTTTCAATGAGCTGCATGAGTTCTGGAGAGGCTTTGAAAGCGGCAGGGGGAACCGGAGCTTGAACGACACCGTGTAAAAGCGACGAGTTTGAAACGGTGCACCGCCTTTTTCTCTCTTATCTTTTCTGCCCTTTTATTGTAACGTGTGAAATCGGAAAAGTGCGCGCGAGAGACTTTGCGCTTCCCGAAGCTTTATTACGCGATCAGTCCATCTTTCAATTTAACATTTCAGATTTGATCCACGACCCGAGGACGTCATCGCCGCTGACTTCAACTTCCCAGTTAAACACGTCGGCCCATAGCGGGAGAAACGCGGCCGTATGATCTCAACTAATCGATCGGTTCGGTGTAGTCGAAAGGAACTTTGAAAACCAAACGTTTTTTTCTTTCTCATCCCGATGACTGACCGTTCCTCTGGTTTTTGAAATTGTACATGTACAAAGATGAGAGATATTCATTCGTGAGAACGGGGAAATTGGGGGGTTACTTTCAGTGAAAGTTCCTCCGGGAATCGTAAACTATAAGCGAGACGAAGATAAAACGAGGAGGATGAAATAAATTTCCCACGTGTTATTGCAGCGTGGTTTTGTCGGCGACGAGTTTGTCGAAGTGTCGCGCACGGGATCTGTAAATGAGAGAAAAAGGAAGTTATTTCTTTAAATGTTCTAAAGCAATTGAATTTTCCAGTTTTCCCATTTGTAAGTTGACGTACCGACGAGAGACGCGTTCGCGATGCCGACGCGGCTCTCGCGCGGATCCCACTTCGGTTTGCCGCACAGGATCTCCGGCCGCGGACACGCGACGGTCACGACTTGACCGGAAGAAGACTCGGAGGGCCGGAAGCGGACAACGGCTTCGAAAGGGCAGCCGTGCCAGACGCCGTCGACCTCCACTTGCAACGCGGGGCCGTGACATCTGCGTAAGAGACACGCCGCGCCAACGGTACCGTTGGCGTAGCGAGTCGCGAAACATCTGCTCGATTCGCCGGACTTTTCCCAACTTTCCAGGTACGAGTCGTCCGCATCCGAACAACTCTTTGACTACAAAGCAAACAAAACAATAAGGAACTGAGATCTTTGCAAGTGTGAGATTGCCGGATCGCGAAATAACCGGTTACGTTCGCGAGAGAAGTGGCGATCGGACATCCGCACGTAACTTTCCCTCGATGTAGGAAATCACACGTTTGCGTGTCGTCGCTGTAAATTTGAAATTGTTAAAATCAATGTATTGTGCAGTAAAATTTCCTGGTAGTTCATTATTTATTATTATATTAAACTTTATCCCCGGTTTTAATCCGTTCATTACCACGAAGTTAATAATAGGAAAAATTCCCAACCAATGTCATATTTTATTTCTTTAGGAAAAAACCTGCAAGCAGCCGATCGCAAAGTCTCCGTGTTCTGGTCTATAAATCCACATCCGGCTCCTGTAATATTTGACAATCTATATTCAGTTTTATTTGCATTCCAGTCCAACACACCTTTTCCGTACAGATACGGGTCCGCGGACGAGTAATTCACCCGGTACCATCCCGAGTCTTCCAACGCGGCCAGCGTGAATTCGTCGATCGAGATGTAGTCGATCTGAACGTAT
>WWPM01010306.1:0-19101 GCA_023279145.1 Glomeris maerens | reverse complement strand
CCCCCCCCCCCCCTTTGTAACAAAGTTGTAACATATCCCAACACCCCCCCAGACGAACGTCATGTATAATATAAAAGACCCCCCTTTTCCAGTAAAAGACATGCATTTATGATTTGCAAGACCATTCTAATGGCATCTTTAAACCGGTTTAATCCTAAATATGATCACTAAATTTCTAGTGGAATTTTGTGAAATCACAAATTTTTCTCGGTCAGTATACAATAAGCAATAAACATCTTCACCGAAGTCCTGTAAACTATTGGTAAAGTATGTAGGTCTTCGTCTGATACTCCTTTGAGAGTTGCATTTGCAATTGTGATCTAATAGTAGTCATTTGTGTGATGTACAGTGCCATCGTGTAGCATTTGAAGCTCAAAGACCGCAAATGATCAGATATATTATTTGCCGTATCATTTGACTCGTTAAATCCTGCCCACAACCATGTAATGCTAAATTCAGAATTACTGTTATTTATTTAATGAGCACTAGCTACTCATTGTGAGTGATCCAACAAAAGCGTTAAAATTACGCTGATCATTTCTTATCTCTTACGATAAATTTGCAGAGTATGAAATTAGTCTATTGATGCATTAACTGAACATTGCTGGCGTCACTATATAGCACCTTACTTTCAATTTATAACGAAATATTGGAATCTTTCCACAAGGCAACTGAATTTAAATGCACATATTCATGTGGTTATCACGCAGTAAAGCTTCTTATTCTGCACTCTAGTTAGCAGACTCACACTGTTGGGGGATCTTGTTTGGAATATCTGTGTAGCCTTTATTCTAATTATGCAATTATTCCTGCAATGGTTAATTGTGGTTGTGATTGCGTAAGCGATCATATCACAGGCCAAATTATGCAGGCGTTACACAGGAAAAACTTGGTTGTGAATGAAAGACACATACATATGAACTGTAAAATCGGATAACTGGAGACAGAAATGAAACTTGGCATAATTCTATGAGGTTTTACAGTATTAATTATATTATTGATTTTACGATATATGTATAATGAAATTTAAGAAAGTTAAGTATGATTGCATATACTACGTATGTGACCAATTTCATACTTAATTGGCATTGGATAAAAGTGTCGTTTGAATACATCGCAAGTGTAACGGTTTGCAACATTAGTTTCTTATCATGCAGTGGAATGTGGAGATATGTACCCATTGGGTAATCTTTAAATGCAATATACAAAATTAAAAAAAAATTCTCTGAGAAGGGACTGCTCTGAGATCTGAGTGAATGAAAGCTAGGGTTGTGGAGCTTAAAGAGGAAGTAACTGGAGGTGAATTCAAGCGTGCTGCAGTGTCTCACGTCTTATAGCCGTGATCGTATAGTGGTTAGTACATTGCGTTGTGGCCGCAATAACCCAGGTTCGAATCCTGGTCACGGCAATTGTGGGTTGTATTTTTAAAAATTTAATGTTTGCTGAATATTTTTGCTTGTAATTTGATATATTGAATTACTGCATGAATTTATGCAATAATCAACCAAAACAACAACTATAAAAGTTCACTACACCCGTTTAGATTTAATTGATATTTTTGTAGCAATAAAATGGATACAAAAATAAGACAAAATAAAATATTATAACTATTCTATATTTAAAATAATATTTTTTGAATTATGAATTTTTAAATGTGATTTGGCTTAAGACTAGCAGACAACGCTTCTTATCAATGACATTTCCTTCGATCTCTCCTACGCAGAATGAAAAAATAATCCTGTTTAAAATGGTTTACCACAGCAATTTGAATTTAATATAGGTAAATCATAGAAAATATTGGACAAAATACACAGGTGTGTCTGGGATATAATACAGAGTATTATATCTCTGTAGGTTACAGTTCAGTAGGCTGAGGTTAATCCTGAAGCGACGATACGCCAATGTTTGTTTGAATAATATTGATCTAGTGAACTATGTTGAAGCAAGCTGAAATACATATAGCCGAGCCGACTTTCACAAATTTTTGGATCAATACGTGAAATTTATCACAGATTTCATGACAATTATCTGAGTTTGTAGAGATAAATGAAATCACATTAATTTGTCCATTTCATTTACACAGTTCAGAATGTGAGCGACCTCATTCATTGTCCATTTAAATTCTGGAAAGACAGTAATTTCAGTGATATTAGAATTCTTGCATAAAATTTCGTATGTATAAGCAATTAAAGCACCCAATTATTCTGAGGTGTTGCAAAATCTAGCTTCTGCTGTACAACAAATGCAAATTTTGCCCATGGCCAAAGGGAAACGAAGCAACGCATGTGGACAAAATTGTCAAAATATTATTCTTATATACATGATCAGCATTGCGCGGTTCCTAATCATTTCACCACGACACTCTTC
Source organism: Glomeris maerens (assembly GCA_023279145.1). Lineage (NCBI taxonomy): Eukaryota > Metazoa > Arthropoda > Diplopoda > Glomerida > Glomeridae > Glomeris > Glomeris maerens. The sequence goes on along the minus strand of WWPM01010306.1, from coordinate 16,734 downwards.
AAGAAGCTTCATTTTAATAGATAAATTAGAAGAGCAAATGGAGTTCTAATAAGGGAAATTATTCCCAGAAAAGTGTGTAGCTTGACCTCAATGACGTTGGAATACAAACATTAACTGTTGTGAATCATCACTAAAAATAATGGACAAATTTAATGCAGTTTAAACATTTATATAGTTCCTCAAACCCTGCATTTTATGGAACAAACCGCAGTTATTTCTTCAAAAACTGACATTTTTAGAATAAAAACTAGTTTTCACTGGTTGCCAGTTTTCTACTTCGATGAACGACTGCAGTTTGTTTCATAAAATGAAGGGTTTGAATTAAATAACTACAGTATATTTTTGTAATGGCTTTGAACACATTTCCTTTCAAATAAGTCAGGAGTTTTTGCTATTAAATAGTATACATATAGGGTAGAAACATCATAGCACAGCTTCAATAAAAAACATGTCTTTGCATTTTAAATTCCTAGCCTATTTTTTGTATTCAATGTACTTTTATAAAATTTTTATTTTCTTTTGCAGTACGGTAGCGCCACCTGGTAGGCCGCTTCGGCTTGAAATCCATGGAAATGAAAGAAACACGAGAGCGTCTAGTGGAGAGAGCGTTATTATTGACAATCGTACTCGGTCGGTGCCCCTATGGTCGGATCCAAATATTTCTTCAACGAAGGGGTGTGTGTGGAAAATGCGAGCTTGACATGCATGAGGTAGTGATCATTGTAAAGCAAGGAGGGGGAAGCGTAGCGCAGGGGTGAAACGGAGTGGTGCCCAGTAAAAGCCGCACAACCAATTTGGAAGCAGCTTGGGTGAGAGTTGGGCTTTTCCTCCGCACATAAAGACCGGTTGCCCGTTTCTTTTGCGCTCTTTTGTCCGAGCCATGTTATCTCCATCTCGCACGAAGTAGGCACGGTATCCCTGCAGGCCCAACCGGGCGGACAAAGTGAGTAAATTTGGCCATTTTCACTGCGCTCATGACATGGTTCATGTCCGCTGTCTATCGATCGTCAACATGCCGGCATTTTCTGCTAGCTCCATCTCGATCTGCATCTCTTTCTCCTTCTGACTCTTGCAGCGGAGAAATTGAATAATCCAACCTGCACGTTTGTTTATTTTTTTTCCACACAGCCCTACGCATCGGTGGAAGGGATTATCGATGGCCATGGCTGTGATAATGCGCTCGGTATTCTTGCTCATGCTCCTCACGATGCTGACTGGATCATCAGAGGAACGGTTGACCAACCTTAACCTGAAGCCTTACAGGATCCAACAACCTCGCAGCATCTTAGATGTGCTGCAGCGAAGTGGTGTTCAGCAGGACATGGCCGAAAACGACGCCCTGGAAAAGATGCACCAAAGCAAACCCGATGGTCATGTGTTATCATACTCAGATGTTCCACATGTCCATGAACCCCTGAAGGTGTTTCCAGGGTTTGCAGCGAATGAGCCACCAGGTCTTGGATATTACCAACAAGAACGGAATAGAGTTATGGTGCAACAGCACAATGCCAATGCTGACATAGTGCATTCTGGAAAGTCGCAGGAACCTTCATCGGATCGACAGCACCACGGTGTTTTGGAACAGGAACCTGTTTTGGAACGCAAGGGACCTCCTAGTGCTGCGAACAATGAGAACTCGAAAGAGCCCTTGAAGGTGTTCGCAGGCATTTTCCTGGATCATAAAGTGCTGGTACCTCATACTGCCTACACTGGCTACCCTGTTGCTCAATTGAATGCTGGAAGTGGACAGCTGCGATTGGAGCATAATGAGAGCAGCAAATCAGAGCCTTTGTTCGCCTTGATGTCCAGCGGTTTGGTCATAACAACAGCCAATGTATCGCATTTGATTGGCAAATCACCGAGCACCTTGGCAGTACTGGTGTCTCCTGACGACGATAACGATTCAGTGAAGAGACACAGTTTCATGGTTCAAGTAGTTCATGAGGATGAGAAACTCAGCTTCCCGGTATCACAGCTGCAAGGCCATGTTAGAGAACATGCGAAGCAAGGCAGCCCTGTTTTGGGATTGCAGTTTCTCACTGCCAGCAAATGGCCAGGGCAGCCAGTGCTCTACAGACTATCCGGAGGCGATGGTCTGTTCCGGTTGCGGCAAGTCGCCACCGAGGCAAATATCTCTGCTGTGTCTGTGGTCACTGAAGGGGACCTTGATAGGGAACTGATCCCTTTCCATGAAATGGTTTTGAGAGCTGAGACGAGTGAAGGATTGGATATGCAGCAAGTGACTTTGCGGGTTGATGTGGAAGACGTGAACGACAATGCTCCGGTTTTCGAGCAATTGGATTACCGTGTGAGATTGTCTAGAGATACTCCGAAGTACTCGATTGTGGCTAGGGTGCAGGCTGTTGATGCAGACGGAGATGACCTGGTGTACAAGATGGCTTCCAAGAGCTCTATGTTCCTAGTTGTTCCTCTTACCGGAGAGGTTATGCTCATCGGGCAGCCCAGCTTGAAAACCTATGAGGTGAGAGTAGCAGTTCACGATGTCAGGTCTCCTCCTGCAGTGAGACTGCATTCTTGCCAGCAAGCCCTGGTGCATCTGGAAGTTGTGGGATCCTTGCGAGACGATGGTAGTAGCTCTTCCGAGAAGCTGGACATGGATGGATTCTTGCGCAACACTGCTAACCATGATGGCCACCTTGAGGGTCAACTTACGGGCGACCTTGAGGTTCATCGCATGTCCAAGAGGCATGCCAAGAGGTCGGTGAGGCCGACAAAGACGGTCGACCACAAGGAGACGGATGGCAGCAAAGAAGGGCAGAAAGTGTTTTCGCTGGAGCCGGAAACGACGAAGGAGAAATTCTTACTGCGAGATGACAATGCGTGGGTTGTGGTGGATGCGAATGGAGACGTGAGAGTCAGGAAGAAATGGGATTACGAGGAGCTAGGACCAGAGAAGGTCATCGACTTCTGGGTGACCATATCAAACACGCAACATGGAGGTAAGTTTCTTCTCAGATCTCATCTAATGCCTAAGGATACATTTTTGTTTGTTGGCGTGGGGGAAATGTGCATGATTGGACCGTCCAGTTGTCTCTTGTAATAATGTGAGATACTCATAGATCACATTTAGTATATGGGATAACACACTACAGTGCCGCCACTGCAATAGAAACTGCCTCATTAACTCCATTTGCTGTTTGTTGGCCTATGTTATCATATACTGTGTGGCAAACCAATACAATGATTTCTTTCCCGTGGTATCTGTCTGTTTTCATTGAATTCCTGCATTTACTACCAAATCCTTGGGATCAGGAAATGAATGAACAAGTGCATCCTGGATAAGGATTTTCAACATGGCTGACACCAACTTATTTATTTAGTTTTATTATAACATATACTAGCTCGATTCGATTTCGTTTATTGTTTGTGTTTTCGGACATTTAGTTTATTTGGTGAACTGTAGAATGAAGTGCTCCGGCTTTTGTCGTTTAATTTCCAGATGAATAACAACAAACGTGTCTGTTCCGAACAGGATTCAAATTTTAATTGCATCCCAGTATGTGGGCGAGGTTGCACAAAATCTCTGAGTCATCTGTGTGGTGGATAAGGTTTGTTGGGATAATGGTTTGAAGAATGGCGTTTGCAATATAAATAGCTTTATATTTGATTTAAAAAAATAGTGAAACTTAATTCTCCCCCATATGTATTATGATGTTGTAAATGAAAAAAATCTTATGAAAAAAATCGCTAAACATTTATTTGTGGGGAATCCATCTTGGTCTTTCAACTGTGAATGCACAAGTATAGTTTTATTGATAGCTATTTGCCATCTGCTCTGTACGAAGATGATCTAATGGTGAACTTACAGCTTTCTGCTATTTATTTCTCTTCGGAGAAGCTGCGCGTTCATGCTACTATTTTCTTTTCAACTGTAGCGTTTGTGAATCTGAATTTTGTTCACCCTGAAGTGTACACGGTCATGCTGTGAAGTAACAGTGGTGGTGGACGCGTATGAGTGGGATTTCATTGATCTGCCAAGGAAATTTGCGGATGATTTTCGTGTGTAGTCTTCCAACAGGGGTTTTCTCCTTAATATTGCTGTGATGAACTATAGTGTGGTGGGTTTTTGTCATGCCGTCGTCGGCTTATGACCTCGAGACGAGCGTAGGACCGTTTTATCGCTTCAAACGAGGACAAATTTGCGTATACTACTACTATAGGCACCTCCCTGCCAGCGTTGATTGTCCGTTGCTAAGCAACGTTACTTGACGGTGGTGTGCTGGAAAGCGAACCAACAAATGCTCCCCTTGCCGATGGGGACGGTTATACAGTACATGGATTTTGGGGTTGTTGGACGCACCCTCTTCCCTTCCCTTCCCTTCCCTTCCCTTCCCTTCCCTTCCCTCCTTCCCCCTTGCTTGCTGGTGGCATAGATGGACTGAAGGGTGGTTGGCTGAGGTCGTCGTTTATTTTTGCGAGTGCCGTTTCCTGTTTATGCCAATGCGCCAGATGGGCATCTCTGACGGCGAGGACGTTTTTTTTCTTTCGCAACCGCCTTGTGGGTGGAGATGGCACTGTCATGTCATATATGCAAACGAGCCAAGTGCAATGTTAACTATGTAGATGCGGAATTTCTTTGAGAACCGATCGCAAGGATGTGAACTTTATTTCATAGTTTTCGATGGCATCAGAATTTTTTATTCGCTAGTCACAATCTAATGCTATGTATAGTTTCTGCATAATGTACAGTGTGTCCCTAAACTCTGGACACACCTTTTAATTTTCATCAGTATATAAGAAGTTTTCTGCTAATGAAGGCACAAAAGGTAAACTGGTAGGAACTTTGGTGCACAGTCCAAAAAATAGGCTATTAAGCCGATATACAGTCTATTCATATTACTTGTTTGAAGAGGTTCATAAAAATCCCGAGAAGATGAACTGCCTACTTGACCACACTTATTTTCCGCAGAATATTAATATATAGCTAGTGTATGATACTGTTTGCAATAAACTCGACAGGATGTGGTCGTCTTCTGCAACTTGCATCAGTGTATCGATCTGCAACTACTGGTTTTGAGTCGCTTGGTATTCCATACATCGCTATCGTTACGTCATTTTAGGCAATTGTGTGCTTAGTTTGGGTTTATTTGGATCGCGAATCGATCGATTTTTTTCCCCCCTTCCAAAATATTCTCATTGATTGATTTGGGACACTGCTGGTAAACCGAACTCGAAAGCTTGGCAGTATGTAAGGAAATCGTTATTAGCTAGTTATTAGCCTGGAGATAGAGTAGGCGAAATGTTTTATTCAGAGGCATGTTTAAAATTTCCGATCAGGACATGATGGTGAATTTTTGGTGAGGCCATCTTTTCCCGATTTACGAAGGGAAAGAGGATTTTTGATCGATCAATATGAAGCCAAGAATCTATTTCTGAGGATATGTATAATGCAAGTATCACGCACCAACTCTGCTATTATACATTTTCAAGTTGTAACCATAGACTTTGATGGCTTCTATTCGCCTAGTAATTTGAGGAGGAATTCCACCTGACCACGCTCACCATGGAGCCATGTTGGCAACAAGGCAGTTAAACTTTTCTCTCCTTTTCATGTATGGCAAGCCGGTTCTGTCATTGTCTTGACCAGATTCTCTCTACATGTATTGATGTATTGTGAATGAACTTTATCGACCAATATGATATTAAGATGCGCACTCAGAAAATAAGTAAATACACTTGGACTTGCATTAGGCTGTTTGATGAAATGTTGCATTTAATTTCATCTATATTATGATATGACATCGATACAGGTCTTATGTAACTGGGAAAAGTTGGAGAGGCTTGTTAATTTCCTTTGTGTAAAACTATCTCAGTTGGGCAGGAAATGTGGATCGCCATCTTGTTCATTCTTTGGGCCGTATCAAATTTCAACTATGGGGATTGACTGAGAAAGCGCAGAAAGCCAATCATCTCATCCGTCTTTCTTCCCCCTTCCTACTTGAATTTTCGAAAACAATTTAAAGACCATAGCTGCATTTTCCGTTTTCTATTTTTTCCCCGCATATTTACAGGGTTGCTTTGCTTCCTTCAACTCGGGGTATTCGAAGAAAATCAAAGCAGATATCTTGATAATGTTGATGCCCTTTAAAGGCAAATTAATATATCATGCAGGCCTAAATTTGTAATTGTCACTACTTGATTACAATATTAAAAATGGATGAATATTATATGTGTAGGTCTAACTCCAGAAAAACGAAAAGCAGTCAGTTTTTCAGTGGGTGTAATATTTTTATATTAATGATGCTTTATTGCACGGAATGAACAATAGATATTCTGAAAATCATAACTATCATTTCAAAAGGAGCTGAGATAGTTAGCCTCATTCATCATTCTTGAATTGGAAATTATGAGATCTGCTACATGCATGCGACGATCTAAAATTCCTGTAAAGGTTGTTATTCAAGATATTTCCTGTTGACATTTGTTATTGATATGTTTGCTGTTGCAACTTGAATGTTGGTAGCCGTTGTCTTGTAGCCGAGTATTTCATGAATTTTTCACAAGCAATATTTGGTGTGTGTGTGTTACTGACTATATATACATGTACTACACAATAACTTTGGGCTGAACTGTTAACAAAGGCTTTGTCCGAATTGTACAATCAAGACGGGAAGGGGAGCAAAAAGGAAGGTAATATAAGAAGTTTACGACGTGCAAAACTAGCTTTGTAGGAGGTCTAAGCTTAAACGACTGACATTGTGACTTTTGTTCGTTTTTCTGGGCATAAAACTGCGAAATTTAAGCAACTGGTCACCCGGGCTGAAACACAATAAACATACATGGCATTATTGTTATTAAGGCGAAACGGGAAACGTGGACAACACGTGCATGAATCCTGATTTCCACTATCTTGCTTTTGTTTGCGGTCATTCACAATGCAAAAGTCTTTTTAATATTGTGGACATGAGCCGGTAGTGCGCCAAGTTGAACATACTCACTTTTTTCTGTCTATGTATTTCACCAGTTTTTGATTAGTAAAGGGGAACTGGGCGACGGCATTGCACTGTGTGGGGTGAGGATTGAGTTGTGACCACCGGAAGTGGTAATTGCTTCTGGAATTGGATACGGTGCATTCTGTGGACGAAGAACCATGTGTATGTTGGGCCATCATGTACATGCATAACACGAATCGGTTCACTTCATGGCACATTGGTTTTCAACGACTGAGCAGCATTTCATGTGTTCGCTTGCAAATACACATAACAACATCTCCATGTATAGTGTATGTGAGTGCATGTGAGTGCATGGTGATGGGAAACGTTATCTATGCTTCGACAGAAAATGCTACAAATTTTTAGTACTTCCCCATTTGGGCTATTTATTTCAGTTTGGCATCTTTTGTTGTACATGTATGTACTAGTATGTTGCAACGGACATACAATTTCCAGCAGTTTTTCCCCTTATGAGAAATAAATATTCTTACATTCGTTAGCGCTTGAATAATGATAACTGTATGTTAATTTCCAGTGAGCCGTATAAAAATCTACACATCCGGACTAAATCAATACCGTTTCAGATCATCATAACGTTTGGAGATGAGTTGGAGTGTTGCACATATTCAATATGACCTCGATTGTTAATTAGCTCCCAATGGAAAACTGCGACTTAGGTGCGAGTTAATAATAAGTAGATCGTTTATAATATACTGCCAATATAATTAATAAGAACAGTGACGTTTCAGCATTTATTGTTGGCAGCTATAGGATTGATTAAAATGAAATCTATAATTGGTAAACTGTCTATAGTGAAATAGGAATGCAGCGGAAACCTGACTGGCATAAAATATATGGATGTCGATCGATATCCATATAATAATAGTTATCCCTCGATATTGTGCTGTAGACTGATGCAATCTAGAACCCCTTTTTTAAACACGGTCCTAAGGACTAATTTTATTCGCTTTTAAATTCACATGGGTAAGTTACTTGCTGATTATAAAAATACTATTAGTAAATGTTGGAATATTGGTATATATCCTACATTTCGGACTTGGTATTTTAGATGTTGCTCGTAAGGGAAAATATATTTCAGTCAGACAAATAAGTTACTGGAATTGAGTTCTTCCTAAAGATGGTTATGGTATTAAATGTAATAATTTGCTTTTAACATCCTCTCGATGCGGCAAGCTACTAGAGATTTAAAATTAAGGAAGTTGCAATGCAATTTGTGGAAATGGATTAGGAAATAATTTCCACAGGCGATATTGATTTTGTGCGTTTTTGCAGTGCTCATGGCTGAGGAGGCGCCATGTTGCATTTTACTAAAAGTGTAGTGTGGAATTTGACCAAAGTCGACAACGGTTTTGGCACGATTGGTGAGGGTGGGATTTATGAAATAGAATTTGTTGTGTTGTATTGAAAGGGAACAAACAAGTCTTTGTTCGGAAAGAATGAATAGCCTGCATGGCGGATATATTTTTTGGTGCAAGTAAATTGAAATATATTGTAGCTGTCAGTGGACGACGCTATAACCTATACACGGCTGGAAATAAGTGTTGTCATTGAGTTGCTGTCCGTATAAATGATGCTTATTATTTTTGGAGGAGCATTTTGGCGCCTCTGTCAACATTCCCTGTAAACACTTACGTCCTTTTGTTTGGCTCCGCTCGTATGGTAAGCACGTTTCGCGTCTGAAAGGGGGCTTAAGTCATGTGACTAAACATTATTATTCTGGTGACATTATGTCGAGACGCTTTTCTTGCAAACATCTATGGGCAGTGCAGATCACAATTTGGTCAACATAAATGTTTAAAGTTATAGCTGGAGAAAAAGTGACTGGACTTTGTTACACTTATTTTTTTGTCGATGGAAAAATAGGGAGCAAGATCAGGTTTGAAAGTGCTTGCAATAAATATATGTAGTTCTAACACTAAAACTACCGGATTGCACATAGAATGGGGCAGTTTGACCATGTTTACCAAATACGAGCTATAGCTACATTTCGGACATATTCATTCAACTAGCTTTTTCTCGGAATTTTAAAGAATTTGTTTATTTAATCTTGGATTAAATTTTTATTTGGGTCAAATTGACCTCTTCGGTAGTTCTAGTGTTTACCTATTTAATTTGGAGACAAGACTTGGTTAAACAATTACTTGTAGTATACATACATATACGTATACGTATACATCACAAGACCTGCATGAAGCCTGTATAGATAAAAGTATTTTCCCCTGTTTGTTACAATATACTGTATAAGTGCGAGTAAGCATGCGTAAAAAATTAAGGCAATCCCGAGTGATGAGATCAATCTTGATTAGATAGCTGTAAAAATGAAATACCTCAAAATTGAGAAAATACTAGAGCCGAACCCGTAAGTATAAACGAAATCCACAAGACTTAATTATATTTCAAGAGAATACGAGTATCTTGCTTTTGAGGAAATTTGTTTCTGAGATCAATATATTTTTTCAAAATAAAATATCAGATCGCCACAAGAATTGCGCTATTTTTTGTCGTCAAATGTCAGTTCGATATTGTTCGAAACAGAAATCGATCTACGAACAAGCTTTTGAATGTATATTTTCAATAATATAGCAATAAATAATAAAATGTAAGTTGAAAATTTTGTTGCAAGGAAAATTCGGCAATGTGGTTCTGTAATTTGTTGAAAAGGTATGCGCACACCATAACAATTGTTTCCATTATGCTACAGTCCATATAGTACAAATATTTCTATACGTTTATGTGAAATAAAAAAAGTGTATGAAAGATTAACCGTAATTATTGGGTGATGATGCTGAAAAGCTGAAAGAGGAAACTGGGAGGGGCTAAAATGTTGAGTTGTCTGGAATTTAGAGGGGAATTTTTTGAAGCGACCTGTGGGGGAGGGGAGAGGTATAGGTCACAATAGTTGCTGCATGCATCTTTTGCATAATAGCGAAGAGCTCGCCTTTCACTCTCGTACGTTGTCAATGCTCTGACAGTATACAATTTGAGCTTCAATTTTTTGACCTTAGCTTGTATAAATATGCAGCATGCATGGCTGTGCGCATGCAAGTTGACGATAATTGTCTTTATCCATTTGCAACTCGAAACACGTGTTTAGTGCCTCACTAAAGTCGCCATGCACCCCAAGAATCTTATATACATCTTACTCCGAAGCTTCCTGCGGATCAAGAATAATAAACCGCAAATGGGAATTTTCACACGTGCAGCAAACCGCCAAACGTTCATTTCCACGCAATTGTAGTGTTAGCCGAAATATACAATAAGGACAGACTTTATATGTATAGGCCCTGTTATTTTGTTTTCATTGTCGCATTTATCGACCGATGGGAAAATGTTGCCAAGTTCCGGCATATAGCAGGCAAATGTCAATGTTATGGCTGCTGGACTGCAGTGGTTGTATAACTTGTATCACGCGCTGCTATATAGACATCCGGAAGGAAAAAAATCGATAACATAATCCATCTGACGCCATATTACCTACAGAGTGTTCATAAAGGCGGTTATCGTATTTTAATTTAATAGGATGCTACATCGATGCTTTGGACAGCAGCTTTTATTCATAACTGTTGTATGCAATAAGCATTTTCGATTTTTGCAGGCACCATGTATTCGATGAATACTGACTCGAAACCACATAAGATGCAATCTCAGTCAATGTATGGCAGCGATTGACCGCTGTGGCATGTAGCTGTGGCAGCCTGTGGCCAATCGTAGCGATTTGACCAATTGTTTTCATGTAATCGAGTGATTTCTAGACTTCTATGACTACATCTTTCAACAGAATTCTTCTGATATTATTGTTATTTCGGATTAACAAGTTGTTTTCGTTTCACCAAATCCTGTCTTGCCGAAAAGTATTGAAATATTTCTTTCTGTGGAAATATCGATTTTGGTTGTCCTGTAACATTTGTAGAAAACGTTAAGCCACTTCAGAGCTGACATTTAACATTTACTGCAAGGTTATAATTCTTTTGCGAGATATTAATTATGTATATAGTGTAGGGCTATATAGGTCTTTATTTTGTTGCCCATGGTTACTGCATGGGTAGACATGACACAGTTAGGTTTTTCACAAGAACAAAATTAACTGGAACTTTGGTAATTTCATTAACTTTATTGACTTTCTATTAGTGCTGCAGCATATTAAGCAACGGTAGTTCAATGAGTTTTATTTTTACGTGGTTTATTCATTGGAAAGTCAGAACTTCTAGTGCGATGGATTATGAGGATGATAATTTCAATTTTAAATTTGTAATAAATTAGTAACAGCGACATTAGGTTGATAATATGTGGTCTACTCTCTCCCCCAAATCACAAAATGGTTACTCTTATCAGGAACAACTCTCCCTCCTTTTTGATGTAGTCATTTGTGCATGCTCTTATATCGTAAAATGTGCTTAATAATGTACAAGTCGTTGGCACATAGGTGTGGTGCTGCAAATTGTATGTGTAGGTAGGCTACATGACCCATGCACCTGACTGATTTCTCAACAAAGATTGAATGCAGTACATCTTCTGGTTTAGTATGTTTACGTGCTCTCAAAAATTAACAAGTGAAATAAATACATTTACTTCTGACAACTTCCTTTGAATAATTTTCAATAACCTACTGTATTTTTGTAATTCATGGCGTCAATAGTTCTTACACCTCCTGCATGATCACAGTGCTTGTTCCCTGTGGCCTACTGCACAAATTTGTGGGTGCAAATAAGGTCATGTATCAGGATATACTACAGTGTATATTTAACATGCAGCCATTTGTAGGGGGCGTTGTAATGAGATTAAAAAAAATGATCCTAAGCCTGCAAAATCCAATTTTATCAGAAATCTAATGTAATTATAACATCCACATTCTCAAAAAATTAAGTCCACCATACAAATCAATCGATAACCTGCTGTCCATCTTGTCTTAAAAAAAAATAGAAAAATACATTCAGGCAAGTAAACATGGGACCATCAAATTTAATTGTAGAAGTGATCGGAAGCCATATTATTCAGCAAAGATTAATTTTTAAAATATACAATTTGAATAGCAATTTAATCGAAGAATTGCAACAATAAAATGAAAGTTATGTATTGCATTGTAAATGATGGATATATGAATGACATGCTTCCCAGGGCTCGACATTGGCCTGGTAAAATGTATCTGATAAACTGCCAATAGAAAAACTAGAAATAGAGTTATATAACATTTATAAATAATCTGGAGTCGAAAATCGTCTGGAACCTCGCCAGAAACCAACTTCATAATTTGTGAAAAATGTTTCAACTGGTTACTATATTGGTTTAAATTTTAATCGGCATGAATATATTGCAAACTCGCTTTAATCTTTGTTATTGGCAATCATTATGAGAATTAATTTTTAGGCATTAAGTGAGAAGCAAAGTTAAAAATCATGGTCTATATTTACGTATAGCCTATACAAAGCATAATTATTTTATATTTAATGACACCTGCAAATTGCGATGCAGGAACGAGGATTTGAACATCTGATGATGGCCCAGTTTACCGAATACTCTTTTGCCGAATCCCGGTATGTCATGGCGCTCTTGGGAATGTTTCACACAAAAATGACAATAATTTTCCCCGAATTTTTACAGTTTTCCAGTCAGCTATGCTTTGAAATCCCCAAATAATACACAAGTACCATTTTTATTGGTTTTTTCTTATTTTAAAATTCTTCTGGATCCAAGCGAGTTAATAAGCAAGGTGAAATGTTCCTTCATGTTAAAAATAGCCAAATGATGATCCCTTTCCCAGAACCTGTTTGCATTTCTACTTGAAATATGAAGCTAATGTCACCCTATTATTTAGTATTTTTTAATATTTAGAATTAGCACTTTGTTTGCTGTGGCAAACGAATGAAAGTCTAGTTTTCTGTAAATCGTTGTCGAATCCATTTTTTCTACTAAATTATGTTTGTAGTTATCAATTGTCTGAAAGTTATCAGTGGTTTGGAAAGCGAATGAGTGGTATAGTAGTGGTGGTTTCCGATATTCCACTTCCTAGTTTTAATAGACTATATTATTTGGATACTTTGTATCCCATTTTTACCCAACAACATGATGCGCGCTGATTGCGATCACAATCGATTCACAAAAACTACATCTATGAAATATTGACCATTATAAGGTTAGTAATGAGGCTATTTCATGTACTAGGTGCTATCATTTTATGTTACGTAAAAAAATTGTCAAAATACCATGTCAAAACCTAAATCATAATGAAGTGGTTTGGCAGGTAGGTCAGATTATAAGACTCCTTTTGTCATGTGACTTATTTGAAGTGATCCAAAATTATTGAAATCATGATTGTGAGTTTGAATTAAATGCAGCAAATGTTAAATTAATCCATCGTACTTGGCGAGTTTTCGTAGGTTTACACAGTTTTCATTATTTAAATAACGTTTCAAAAGAAAAATGCTTTTTCGTTGAACTTTTCGATCGATAACGTCTTTTAATTGCACCTTTCTGAACAAGATACAAAATGAAGTCGCCGCAACCTCGATGTTGATGAGCGCAGCGCAGTCAGTTTAATTTATTCGGCAAATATTTTTCTAGGCATTTTCTTAATTGTATATTGTGAAGTATGATATCTCCGTGCGGCTTAAAACGTGCCGGGTCAATGGCGACGTCTTTCTGAGATTGTATGGCGCGCCGTCCGTCACTTCAACCACAAAGACGTATCTCTTGTCTTCTCTTTTTTATTTCGGTTTTTGCTCAGTGTAACATCTCCCCGAAGGGTTTTTATCGGATCGATAGTCGATGGAGTAAAAGCTGTTTCAAAAGAAACGCAAAGGGTGTTCGCTCGTGTTTTAGCTTTATTCTCTCTACTTCCCCATGTTTTTCCTCTCTTTATTCTTTCCATCAGAGTTGGTGTCTGTTGGGAAGTGGAGAGCCATTTGCCGGAAATTGGAAAGTAGACTTGGTGCTGTTTTTTCTTGACAATGTTTATGGAAAAAGGTTTATTGTGAGTGAAAGAGACATTTCCGTGATTTGGACATCTTGTGCAATTAGGTCTTTGTCAATAACGCTCATATTTAAAATTATACAACGATAGTGGTTCCGATTAGGAGAATTGCACATTCAGCGGTATATTATTCGGAAATGAAGAATACGTTTGGACATGCACGTTGTCTCTGTCCATCTATAGTTATCATTTACAAGAATACCGTCAAAGGTTTCAGATCTTTATGGTAGGTTACTGACAATTGCTATTACCTAAGTAATTCATCAAACAAATGGCTTCCTAAAACATTCCAATTGACAATTTATTGACATTTATGGGATTTGAATTATTTCTGCAAAAACCTTAAAAAGTAGCCGGAGGGCAAAGGTCACGTGACCAGTTGCCTCGTCAAGCTACTACTTACCCCAAATCAATTATTTTCTTAGCTATAATTTCGCATAATTAAACAGAAATCATGTTACAAGAAACACCCTGTATAGTTTATTAATGGCTCCTTTTAATTATACATGCATTAGTAAAGGGATATCAAAGAAGGCTGTAAGCTGCCTTATATGTATACATTCATCCATTCGATCGCGCTGTCAAGGCAATTTTTAATTAAACCTTCTATTTTTTTTTACGCATACACAGTTTATTAATGCATTTTTGGCTCCATTTTCAGTTTTTATATACGAATAGCTATGGTATTTCGCATTGATGAGAGTAAGCCTCTCTCTGGTGAATCTGTTGTCCTAGTAGCTTTTCTAACCTATTTTTTTGTACCTATGTGCTTAATTGATTATGCCTTCAAGAATCTGCTTCATTTTATGGCGTTAACATATAAAAGCATCCAGGGCACATTGATCTAGTTAAGTGCTGTTTCGGAATGCGGAAAACCATGAAATGCCAATGTAATATTAAGCAGGCTGTTGCTAATGTGTTTGGTCGGTCAATGTCCAAATGATGGCAAGTCAATTTTTGCATCTGATCGATTTTCTGTTTTGCTTTTATCCACTCCCTGTTCAATTCGCGGCATCGAGCGGGATCGCCATTGAAAGACCAAGAGTAATAACATCAATGGCATGTTGCAAAATTTTGTATATGCTAATGCGTACCTATCAGGCAAATATATGTTCAATAGTCGTATGTTTCGCGTATCCCTACTATAACTACGACCAAGGTTGTTGGATGGAAAAAGAGGTGGGTTTATTGTTCAGAAAGCTGGAACTAATTGGCGGCAGTTATTGGGGCTATGCAAGTGCGGTGGGCACATTATTGAGCCTACTTTGGTCGGAAACTGCATAGTAAATTAAATTGGAGTTGACCATGTGTGTGGGCGATGCTATATAGAAAGGCACAACTTTCAGTTCCCCAGCAATTGAAAGCCACACACATACATAACCCCAATTGTATGTAGTTTATTAGTTACAATTTCCTGAATAAGAGACCCAACCCGTCAAATTTGGTCACAGTTACTGTACTCTTCGTATACTACCTGCTGCATTGTGGCGAATACGAAGGCCAGCAGTCAAAAATCCGTGATCTTTTTGACTTCCCCTCGTATTCTGTTTAGATTTGCAGAACCTACTTCTACAATGCATGCTGAAATGATTACCGATTTTTGTTGCCTGCATGTCATTCAAACGTTGTGAAAGCGATTCTTGGCGAATATGATTTTGCGAAATGAGAAAATCGATTGGCATTGGGGGAATTTCAAGCAATCATATATGCTGAAGTGTTTGAGTAATGTGCCGTTGAATGATGCAATGGCAGTGTTAATTTCAGGGGACTGCTTGTAGCATTTTTTAATTCGGTTTAGAAAATCAATGCACAAAGCAAGTTCAACTGATATCAGACAATTTCCCAGTTATTGAATAAATTATCTACATATAAATGCCCAACTAAAAATGTAGTAAGTGGTTAAATACAAAAGTGCATGCACATATCACATATCATTATATAGTCTTCCAATGAATACGCCTTCAAAAATTACCACATTTTTCCAAGCCAGTGAAATGAAGCGGTGTTAATATTTTGAAAAGTTACCTACAATAACGTACGTAACAATAGATTTGTTTAGGAGTACAGTGTATATGAATACAAATGGATTTCCGTAAGCATGCCTACTTGTGACATGCAGGTGTCTTATACTAATGCAATATCTCAGTAGTGAATAAGCAACGAAATTATTATTTAAATTATCACTTAAAGATGCGCTAATTGATTTTTTTGCCGGAAATAAGTTGTATCTGTTGATGTTGGCAAGAAAAATTAAGACAACTATGTTGTTAGTTAAGATGTCTTACTCCTGTAGCAGCGTAATTACGCAAAGCATTCTATAGAAAATGTTTAAAACAGGAAAGCAATAACAGTCATGTGTTGTCTCCATCGAACATCAAGCAACAACGGAAAACAAAGAAACTGCAACCAGTCAACGCCCACCATCATGTGCACATCTAGGCTATACACACGAAGCCAGTGAGGCGATCCTTAATTGCACACAGTTCCCCCTCTACAATCAGCACCAAGAGTCATATGCCGGATACCCACGAATCCACGGCTTCCAACGTAACTTCCATCAATTCTCGCCGGACGACGCCACTTCAGGACAATTTACATCCATAGCCTGTGCTGGACAGTGGATGTACTCAAATGTGACACCTGGCACCATTAGCGACCCTCGTGACAGCATGGACAGATCTTGCAACAGCATACGAAGCCAGTGCAACTCAAAAACAGCATAAGAAGCTGCCTATAGCGTTGAAAGCGCTTCAGGCGACACATCCGCCTCCCAGGTGGAAGACGTGCACACTT
>WWPM01010305.1:0-10976 GCA_023279145.1 Glomeris maerens | reverse complement strand
TAAAATAATGGATATTCTTCAGGTATCATGTAAAATAGTTGGATACTAGACCCATTTACTGATTTTGTAATATGCTATTCATTGGTTATATAACGAAAAATATAGTTTTCAAACCTACTTCCTCCTGTACTACAACTGCTATTTTTTACTTCACAGTATGGTCATTTTTAACTAGAAAATAAGTGTCCAGTTCTCTGCGTAGTTCCATTAGTCCGAGAGAAAAAAATCCCGGAATTTTGGTCTATTCAAGTTGGTCACTAAATAGCCAATCAATCATTATGATGGAATTTTTCTTCAGTCTAACAGAACATAGTTTGTTGGTTTTATCAAAAAATTCGAATTTAAGGTGGGGAAATAGAAGTGTTCAATTTTTCGCTCGCAAGAACTAGTTTCTGACAAAATTGATTTTATATCGATATTCCATTAGCATCTTCAATTGCATGTAACATGTATAGAAGCTCGAAGCCTGCATTGATAAATTAGGATACCCGAGCACAAACTGAACATTAATACAACAGAAATGCGTATTTAAAAAAATTGAATTTCCTCAAAATATACTCAATTCTACAATAGGAATCTTACACTTAATATGCAATACATATACGGATGCAGAACGTTTAAATGTGGATGTTGAGGGTGTTAACAGATTATAGTTAATGTAGTTCGATTTAAATCCTATGAATGTGTCAAAATAATTATAATTAGCTTTCCCATTTCAGCTAAGGATTTTCACTGTTCATTTTACTATGAAATACTGTGAGAAGTATTAATCTATAGATGACGTGAACATGACACTACAGTATAACTTATTGCAAGTGACATGTCAAACGAATGAAGCATGCAATTTGGGGTGAAGTTGTGGTAAAGCTAATTACAAGCAAGCATACCCTGGAATACCACCAGCCTCCATGTGATTGGCCAAGGTAACATCATTGCTCCAGACGTCATACTGCCACTTGCGAAGTCCCAGCACCCCGCACAGCACCCGGCCAGTGTGGATGCCCACCCTCATGTTCAGCTGTACATCAGTCGCCTCCACTACAGACCTATTCGAGAAATCAATCAAGCAAATCAATAATAACTGTAGTAACTTGCGCGGCTAAGTGGTTCCAGAAAATCCTCGACCATTAGAAGAGAATAGGTGCGTTTGAAAAGAAGCGAATAGGTCCATGAAAAATTTACTAGCACCCCGAGAGCAAATTGGTAATTTTTCCTGCATTGCTTTTTGTACTTGACATTTTCAATTAGATACAGAATAGAGTTTTCTAATTGCAACACATGAAATGAAATTTGAAATAAAAATAAAGTTCACTTTAAAAGCAACGTGAATGCAACTTTTTCGAAAGACGTGTTCATGATTTTATTATTCCATAAACAATTATAAATACTGTCACATTCTACAGTTTGATTATTTTGTAACGAATTTATGAAATATAGAAGCTGCATATAAACTGTCAAGAGTGGGTAGTACTGTATATTTCACAAATTATAATAAACAAGAAATACATATTTGGGGGTCCAAATAACTGCTAATATTTCAAAGTGGTCTCTGGGGGAAAAAAAGTTGAGAAACGTTGTGACACAACAAACAGAAAATAAAATATTTTCAGAAATAGTTCTTTTAGTGAAGCTGAAGTCCCAAAAATTGACCATAATGTTAATTTACTCCGTCTTCTAAAATTACTCTTAATTTAAAGTCTATATCCATGGTGCATAGACTTTAAATCAACATGACATTGCGCGCCTTGCAGTTTTCAAAATCATAGAAGTGCGTAATAAATTTGATTTTCAGGATTACGCCGATAAAGTGAAGACCTGTACTATATAATCCTTTTAAAACAATGGCTGCAAGCGCATTTGCAATATTGCATGAGCAATAAACATAGCTACATAAGCAACAGAGAAGAATGGTTTAATACTCCGTTGCTCTCAGATTTAAACCTGCTTCATCATTAAATAGGGGAAAAATCTGGCTGAACTTTGTTAGATAACGAACACCTCAGCGACCATAAAAAAAAACAATAGTCCACGCCCATGAACAGAATAAACCCATAAGAGACGAACTAAACACGGAATGCATCCATTAACTCTGTAACAATGGCTTCACAAGAAGACATGTGCAAGCAAACACTGCAAAGGGTACACAATGCATTCATTATTTGTTGCTACACATGTGTGAAATACCATGCAGCTATGGTTTAGTTTTGAGGACAAACTTAAAATTATGTTTTTCCTTGCCCAAAATAAGATCTAGTGCATTTGCATATTACTTGTATACATACAAAATAGAAGCACGCAAAACATTACTGCAATTAGGCAAAGTATGCTTTCAGTGAATTTATAAGAACAGCTCTGCACACATAAGGGAACAAATACCAGGTTTGAGAATTAGCACACGTTAGTGCAAGCGTTTTGCAGGTCTAACTAGTCTAACTTGTAGAATTCCACCTCAGAAAGTGAATAAGTAAGTCGGCTTCGCAGCTAAATTTGCAGCTTAACTACATGACACTTGACATTTTGACTAAATCGAGGCAAATTTTAATAAGGGGCATGCATGCAAAATTAAACGAGTATCAAATAACACATCACTAAATTAATTTTCCAATTTTAAATTAAAAAATTATACGCATATAAAATATGAAATGCAAATTTAATTGCTAACAGTTCAAAATTATTTTGAATTTCAGGAAAAAACAATGGCGATGACAATGCTACATTTTGTAAACTTTTTTTATCACGTGGTCATTGCAATGAATGAATGCTACATTTATCAAAATCACCTCCCTGAAAACATCAGAAAATGAAGCCGTTTTCATTCTCTTTCAGGAAGATAGATTTTAAAATCTGCCACATACAATTTACTCGTAACATTCAATCTTTTGACATTATTTCTCAATAATCATTCTAGTTGTTTCTCCAAGACGAAGAATAGCACTGTCACTGGGAAGTAAAACAACTGCCAGCTAAAGTAGAAACCGAGAGACAGTAGAAAGTGCAAATTCTTGTCGCAACAATACTATCCAGCAGCTAAATCTACCAAGAACAAAAATCCAATTCAAGTGAACGTCAAATTCACAAGGAACTAAGTTTGAAGCAAAGGATCTCATGCAGACAGAATACAATTTTCTTTGGTTTCCTGCCAGAACGAATTACTGTAAGCTGAAGAAGGGATATATATGCAGGCAGCCTGCAAACCCTAGTAGTTTGCTGAAGAAAAAATTAGTAACAAATCTCTTAAACCCAATCCAATTTCGCGCTTCGCCAAGTTTCAATATGCAAGCCTGAACTTCAAGCTCTATAGTCTGCCTGCATGTCGTCTGCTAACATTGTAGTCTGCTACAAAGTGTTTATAGGAAATTGGGCACAAACAGGCGGGGCGGGGGCTGGGTGAAGTATGTTTGGATACTGTGTGCTATAGCTATTACTTACGCAATGGTATCGATCATATCAAGGCCCATTTCGACTGCGCAGTGGGCGTGGTCAGATCGAGGTTCTGGAAGGCCACTGACGCAGTAATAGCAATCGCCCAGGATTTTTATTCGCAGGCAATGGTTGTCCTGGAAACGAAAAGAAACTCATCAACACATCACTGTTGTAAACGCGGACACCAGAATGTACTTCGTTAAACGCATCTATCACTTTATTGCAGGCAACTGGTATTCATCCATTATTATTATAGATATATACAACACAATCGCTGCGTCTCCAAACAAGTTTACTTTGCCAGTGACAACAAAGTAGATAGGACTTTTTCCATTGCAAATCTTAAATTGTCTGTGCACTTGTAGATCTATACATCACTCGGCTATAGTAAAAGACCATCATGAGACGCCTTAATGTGATGTTACATGAAAGAGCATCTTTGGCAAGATGGAGCAGGCTATAGATTTTCAAGCAAATATCCCAAAATACACATAATTGAGACTTTCGCATGTAGTTCCACAATGGCACGTAATGGGGACACAAATAATTTACTCTTTTTTGCACTCGGCGATTCCAGTTAGTTAGTTAGTTAGTATGCACGCCCCATAATTACGATTGATTTATTTGGATGCAAGTCCGTTTTCCAATTCGTCAGATGAACGGTGTTAAAAAAAAGTCTATAGTCATATTAATAACTTTGAAAGGATGCGAAGGAAACAAAAATGAAAACACATCTATGAAACATTCCAGGGGAAAATCAGTTTGAAATAATTAGTAGATATAGTTAACAAATGGAAAATGAATTCCATACATTTTATATTGAACTTGATGGAACATCTTACAACCAATTTTATTATTGCTTCACGAAAATTCTTGTTATAAATTATTTTAAGCACTACTTATTTATGTATTTATGAAATGTAGATACGATTTGGAGAAAATTATGCAATAAATCAGAGAATTTGTTCCCAAAAAAGCTGTAGAACGACTATTTTATCTGCATGTAAATCGAAACCAATTCCCTCAACGCACCAGGGCAATTTATCTTTCTTTATCTGACAACACCTGCAGAATAAAGATTGCTAATTCAATATCAATACCTGAAATTTCCACAACAAATGAAGGAATAAGTGATACCATACAGCGCGCATGCATAATGAATATGGGTATTATAACAGATTGTTAGCACATTCACTAGTGTAATGTATACTAATTATTAAGTTGATAACATGGTTTAGCCTCTGAATTGAGGGAGAAAAAATTGTCAAGCATGTTGCATTAAAAAGGTAATTTTGAATTGCTGTTAAGTATAAATCAATGACTATCCCAATTAGTTAAATATTATTTTTAGTAATAAGAAAAGAAGAATATTTGAATTGTGTTTGTTGCATTGCCATTTTACCGAAATACAAATTCAATATACAAAAAAGGGGCAAGTTTAAGAAATATGTAAATATTTATGTAAAATAAGTGATCAATAAGTTATGGATGCATATAATAACAAACTGAAATAGTCTAGCATTTGGAAATGAATAGCAATTGAATAATGCACAATTCTGGATCGATTTCGTCTCATACACATACAAGACGGCTGTGTTAACTTTATTTACATTTCAAATTATTTAGTATTGCAACTACACCCCAAAGGTTTTCTTTTTAGGGTTCAGATCTTGGCTTTTCGATGGCCATTCCAAACCATTGATTTGCTGTGTGAACAACGGCACGGATCATTATCTTGTTGATATCGGCAATTTGGGTCACTGAAAGGTCCAAATGGTAATAAATTCTCATGAAACATACAAATGATATGCATGAGAGTTCACCCTGCAGATATAATAACTGCCTAATCACTGTTCCACCATATGCAAAGAATCTGAAAACCATCAGCCATCTCTCTCCCAGCTGGCAGATTAATTTCTCTTTGCCAGTGTATAACTTCCAGTGCCAAGAGAACCATTAAAGTTAATTTTTTCTTGTTGAAAAGCAACACATTTCTAATCATCTTCCTTTGCTCAAGTGACCCTCATGGCTTTATGCACATTTGTTACAATTTAATATTATAACTTGGAGTTAATGAGCCTTATTTTTGTTCAGTATGTCTCTCTGGGAAACATTAAAATAAATGAAGAGAAACAATATCATTGAAAGCAGCAGACGATTACCATAATAATTATGGCAAATAGTTTTTCCCCTCTAACATCGCTCGATAACGCTTTAGTATAAAAAGATCAAAATCGGGAAACTTACACTGGCCAACTGATCAAATCGTCCAAATAGTTCATTCAGCAGACGGACCAACTCTTGAGCAGTGCATTGAGAGGCTAAAACTGTGAATCCAACGATGTCAGCAAACAGTATACTGAAATGACAACAACCAATATCTTTTATAAAGATAAAAAAAACTTCCAGCAATGGCGTTATTGGGAATTGCCAATAACTATATTGTCTAGCTATTGAAGTACGTACTCGACAACTTTATTGCCCTTGCTTTGGTATTTTCAAACGATTCAAAATTAACGGGCAGCTCGCATCCCTTATAGTGCCTTAAAATCCTGTGCACAATACCAATTACTGCATTCATTGTTCAAGTTAATTTGGTACAATACGGCCTTTCGAAACAAAAGATTATATAATTCGCTTCAGTAATTTTGAGTCGACAAGTACTCTTGAAAATTTCATGGTGTCTGCGTACAATATGTCCTAAAAATAAATACAATGACACAACGAACAAAAACAATTTGCAATATGACCATATTGATAATTAAAAAAACAACTATAGGCCTATACAGGTCAGAAATATTGCCCAGACGGGCAGAAATGAAAACCTTGTTTCATGCTAAGCTGAAATTTATGCAAATGCTATAGAGGAGACGTGCAATAAAGCATGAGAAATAATGCCCTATAAATCAATTGAATGGCATTTGAGCTATATTCCCTTCATATACTTGTATTTCAGAGCATCAGAGCAACCAGAAAATACGGCAGGACTTCCGCGGTTGGCGTAAAATGAGGCACATAACTGGGCTGTTCATTACTGATTCAAGATTTTACGAGTTTCGATAAAACGCCAGTTATAAAACCTGCGCAAACAAACAAACTCGGCAACAAGATGCTTCAGGATCATGTTAAAGTATATTATACACGCATTATATGGTCTGCAGCAACAACATATAGGTATATCAACAAGAAAACCATTACTCCTTTAATTCCAAAAACGCGCAATTCAGGCAGAAGCCATAATTTTAGATATTAGGTACTATAGTCAACACAAATGCCGACCGGTTTGCATAATTCATGCTTCATTTGGTCTTGCATCTGCAACTTCCATTAACGTCGCCAAAATTAAGAGAATGAAGGCACTAGGTGCGACTTACCATTGCTTCAATAATAATTCACATCAGCCTACATTAAAATTTGGATGCTGAGGACTCAGATGAAATAACACCACGTCCAATTTACAGCGAAAATATATCACATTATGAATATAAGTAAAGACCACCCTTGAGCTAAATTTACAATTTTTAAATGTGTTCATATTGTTTGGATGAAGTATTTTCTTTTCATTTTGAATCTTGTTTCACTAATATCCATATCATTTCGTTTAAGGTACCCAATAGCATATAAACTTTGAACAATTTTTCATAGGTCCTCAATATTGCAGTGTGCTTCATATAGCCAAGTATGAATTTTAATGTCTTCTTACAATAAAGAGGGGTAGGGATAACAGATCCAATTCCATTCACATTTAAAGGTGACCTGACATGGCAATTTTCGACATTTTTAATATTTATGAAATTTGAAGGAAATATATTCCACATAATGTGGAACCTTCCTGCAAATGTTCAGATTTTTCTGTGTATAGCCATTTTCAAACTGTGAGCAGTTGAATCTGCTGCAGTGGAGTGACAGTTAGCAGGTGTAGATAGGGAGTAAACACCTGCTAAGTGTCAAATGTCTACATGTACGGGTGTCATCCGTCGAGGGAAAATGGCGGATCGTGCACCTGTGCTGTGGAAATGCCCCAAGTTGTTATTACAACCAGAAACTGGTTTGAGCAAGTAGGCTTTCCATACTTGGAGTCAACGTCATTGAGTGACGTCATCAACTCAACTGCGCATGTGCAAACATTTCACTATTTACTCCAATTTGTCTCCAAATATCTCGGAAAATAATTTTATGAAAAAAATCCAAAAAGTAGTTTCCTTATTTTGTGGTGATTGTTCTACAGTGTCATTTTCAGGGTATGTTACAAAACCTTGTCAGGCCACCTTTAAAACTAAAAAAAGATGTGCACATGAATTTAATACATGGAACCCATTTTGGCCTAACCTTAATATCAAATTTTACAAGAACCTAATTATCATGGTACTGCTAGATTAGGGCTTCCTTTTCAAAAGTGGTATATTGCAAAAGGCTACTTGAATAAAAATAGGTAAATTCAACTTTATAAAACCGTTTTTTTACATTTATCACCTTGTACGCGTACTATGAATAGAAAAGCCTATAACTGCGATGTCAATATAAAGAATAATAAATTCATTCAGAAAAATGAAAAAAAATCACCAATAATTGCTATTCAAAAATTAAATGTCACAAGGCTTCAATGCCTAGCAACTGGGATTATGAGCGGAAAAACTTGACAAATGGCGAATATTATTAGTCAGCAATAAACGCACATAATATATTATGCATGTGCATTGGGAAATGTATAAACAATATATGATATGGAATTATGTTATTAAGTATGCATACCTCAATTCGACCCACGTGATTTCCATGTTCGTCAATTTTGATATTACAAAATTCGTATTTTGTATTTCCCCAATACATTTTTAAAATTTCCTTACCATTTACAATCATTTTTGTCCACATACTTGAATATTTTAATAAAATTTGAATTTAACATTGATCGGTATTAGGTTGCAATCAAATCACAAAAAAAGTTTCCATGCACCTTGACAATGCAGTGGAAAAAAATGAACGATATTTCAGTGCACAGCAGAACAGTAGCCTACCATATTAACTGAACGAGATTCTCATCATAAAGTATGACAAATACAGTGACTTTACAGCAATGCATTATAAATATGGGCACAGACACTTTATGACAGTAATTTAACTTTTTATGATCACCGTGACTCTACGCTCTCCTGCACACATATTTTTAAATCAATAATTTCCTTCGAATTGAACAACGTTTAATATCCTTTTCCTTTTTTCTATTTGATAAAACCTTTAAAGCTCACTGGGGACTAGGATGTCTACACATTCACTCAAACGGCCGACCTTATACAAGATATTGTAAAAGTATTTGTCCAATTCCAATTTAAGGTAGAATAAAATAAAGTTTAACTTTGAGGAAATACAGGGTGTTGCCGAATTGGTTGGACAAACTGACAGGGTATATTCCCTGCACAAAAAGAAGGCTTAAAGTTCCTATGAACCCTGGTCCGCATCCATAATTCATGCTTCCCACATCTTTCCATTGATCATTCATTATGCAAGAACAGCAGGCTATTACTGCAAAAGTCGATAGCAAATCTAGTTCAAGCAATTGCGGAATTAATTGAAAAATCAATGGATGATTTCATTAGAATGCCGATACTCTCTCCCATCAAACCCTTTTCACTACTGAACCCAGTAACAATCATATTTTCTCTGTTAATAAGCTACAATTATCAACAAAATTTGGAGCCTAAGTTTTGGTTAGATTAAAAGAAATAACTATGCTACATAATTAAGTTGTTGTTATTACTTTTAGTTGTATACGAGTATGATACTTGGAATCTCCCTGACCGTGTCTCGATCCAACAAATGGCTCAAGTTGAAATTGTCAAAACCTGGTTTTTGTATTTTTGGAGGGGAAATTGCCATTGTAGTGTTGCCAAAAAAAGTCGTAATATTGCTGAGTATTCTGTTGGAAAAATGGAAAATGGGACAAGGTGCAATTTGAGGATGGAGTCGAAATGGTGCAGTGCGGCGCAATCGGATCAATTTTCATCCACTACTCCCATTTTCTTCTTTCGGCCTTTTTCGCTCATCGCGTCCACCGATGGCTGTGAAATAATTCATGGGCGTGTGGGTCGGATTTATATCAACATTGATCCTCGTCGGGGAAGTGCGATCGATGCTCGCGTGGCGTTAATGGCGACATTTTCCGAACGCCCAATTTCCCCTTTTCCCTTGATAGAAAAATCTAGATACAAGGTCGTGCTTCATGTGCAAACAAACTCATTGTCCTGCATCTAGTGTGCTAAACGAATCAAATTCCCTGTGTTCTCATTTCCTTTCGTCAAAGAAACGTTTTGTCTATATTGCATGTGACTGGATTTCAGCGGAAATAAAATCCAGACAGCTTATCTGCCTAACAGATTTCATGTACACATTTCCAGGAAAGTATTCAAAACAGCGGAAGTCCTTCATTACTTTCCCTACTTTTCAAATCTTCAAGATATCATTATGACCCAGTTTACAAAAAAATAACAAAGCTTCATATAAACAGGATATATCTTTGCATTTTATATAAGATCCAGCAATATCCAGACGTCAGAAGAATCTCACCAGGTGCCACATTGTATCAAGTTCCGCTCAGTAAATACAAGGAGAATGCATAAATGACATGCAACTTTACCGAGTTTCGACAGTTGTTTAATTTTCCCAAAATAACGAACAACACTTTTGCCAAACCCAACAACAACAACGATGTCACACTTTGGTGTTATTCTATCTAATTACACATCTATTTGGACACCAGCCTTCTATGCACGCATTTAGGACAATGAGTTATTGCTATGCAAGTGACATGTGAACACACATTTTATTAGCATACTGGATTGAACCCACCCATGAAATTAGGAAGCCGGCAATTAACTCGTATTGGCTGGCTGCATTGGGCATTTTGCAGTAAATGGCACCAATTAATATAAACATAATGCAAATTCTTTTTTGTAATTTCTACGCCATTATGCATCAGGTCGACCCATAAGTCTTTTCGTTTTTGACACAGTGTTTATGACAGCGGCCCCCTATAGGGGACACTTTGGCTTTGGGTGCGTTGAAAAGCTTACAACTTGTGCTTGACTATTTGTCAATTCGTTTGATGATATTCGTTTCACCTGTCTTCATTTCAATCAATAAAAATGCAACCGTCGAACCTTCAAATTAGAACAATATTTTTTTATAAGTGAAAACTTGGAACCAAGACAACCGATAAACTCTGAAAAATGTGTGAAGTCTTTGGAGAGGATATTCTTGGTCTTCGTACAGTTCAAATTTGGTACAAAAAATTCCATGGTGGTGATTTTGACTTGAAAGACGATTTTCAACCTGGTCGACTTCTGGGGGTAGACAGCGGCCAAATCGAACAATTGTTAAATGAAGAACCTTCCCTTTGTTGTGAGGACACTGCAGAGCAAAACTGACCCGCGCTAAGATCATTGCGCTTGGTTAGACAACCATGGAACATCCCCCCCGTACAGCCCTGACCTTGCTCCTTCAGATTTTCACTTGTTTCGGTCCTTACAAAATTTTCTTTCTGGTTCAAAACTGGCCTC
>WWPM01010303.1:0-16134 GCA_023279145.1 Glomeris maerens | reverse complement strand
TGTGCCATGTGTATGTCGCCACGTATGCCCAGTTTGAAATTTTAACTGTTTGGGGACTTGGTTCAGTATAGGTCCCTCCCTGTAATTCTGCGACCTTAATATTTCAATAGCAACTGAAGCAATCTAGAGCCAATCATATCGTGCAGATTACTTGAAAAGGTTATTTACTGGTTACAAGACCAAACATTTTGCATTAATTTGAAATTGTTAGGCTACATCACAAAGAAACATTTGGTTGTTTATTATTGAAACTAGCACTATTAGTTTAATAGTACAAAAAATGCTACCATGTCTCTGAAATAGAAAACTATAAAAAATAATATGATAATGAACATCTTTGGGTTTCATTGCATGTGAAATTATAGAAATGTACATATCATGGAAGCTATTGTTAAAAACTGTTTGAGTAAAATAATATAACTTAACACAATTTCTAAATGATAACAAACACTTTCTGTTGTTTAACTAAAATTATGTGCATTAGTTAATTCTGCACTCGGAAATTTTAATAACGGAAATCAGTAATCATAACACATTTGAAACAAATAATTATAGTGCACTCGTTTAATTTTATATAACGTACAAATTTCTTTTTGTAGGTATTGACATTTGTATTCCTATTACAATTAGGTTTTCAGAAATTAATATATAGAAGGTAACGATTGACCTAGTAATGTTCCATGTCGATTTTATAAATTACTACATAGACCTAGTGATCGCTATTTTGAAACCGTTTAACTTCCTATTGGCTTGGATGGCAACTAAGCTCCATAGTTACTGTTGTCATTTCGTTGCACGCGACCAATTTCGCAGTTGCGAAAAAACAAACATGCGGCCGCCCTGTGAACGTTCAACAATCGGAAACCGATTTCTACATTCAACTGCCTCTAACCTTTACATCAATTGAAATTACACGTTTTGCACGCTTTGTGAACGACAGTTGTAGAGGCGTGACCATATGCGCCAGTCAGTACACAACATTTTTATAAATAACAAAGCGAAATGTCATTATTTCGCATCGATCGGTGAATAACAAGATGGCGCACAATGGTTTCGAACATCACGTTGCAGAAGGCGGTTTTTGGAAAGGACACGTGGCATCATGCAGTCCAGAAACTAGAGAACTATTGCAAGGTGCGAATATAGTATTCCTCAAGCTCGATTGCATCTTTACAAACAATTTTGCCTAAATGATAAGCTTACAAGTTGCCCGCCATTGTTATTTAAAAGGACGCGTCGCTATGGCAACCAACTTATTACGTGTTTCAGCAGATTTTGGATGTCGGAGTAGTTACTTGCAAAATAGACTATTTATCCATCAAAGATTTCAATATATAATAAATAAAGCTGGACCGTGACATCAGTGATTCCATAAAAGTTTATTTTATGGATATAATTAAAACCTATAGCTGTGCTCCTTTAATTATAACGAAATTTTGCTCCAAGTATATTCACATTTCCTTTCCTAAACAAATGCAAAGATATTATTGTATGTACGTATTAAAAAAAAACTAAATCAAAATTAAGAAATTTTAGAAAATATTATAGACTTTGTATACGTGTGGATTGAGAAGTAAGATCTCTTAATTTAAACAGAAATAAAAGTAAATATGGGTTGTATATTCCATATTTTTTCCATTCCCATGCAATATTTTGGATCGATTACCAAGTTACATATTGAATATTGTGAGATTGCAAATTAATTTGAGGTTTTGCAGTTTTGATGAAGGAATCAAGATTGACTCTTCTTCAAAGAAGACAAATGACTGATACTCTTGTCTGTAAGTTTAGGACGCCAATTTCATAAGCAATTTGTCTGTATATTAGTTTAACCATTGCATTTTTTTTAAAATTTTACCGTATAAAAACATTGAAAATATTTGCAGCCAGCTTTGTATTAAATGCGAGTTCACGTGATTACATTTTGTATTTTTTGTTTAACCAGATGAAAAATCTTTACCAAACCGATTACAAATCCCAAGATTTCCGTGTCCAAAAGAGCATTTGACTCCAAATGAACTGGACGAGCATCTTTTTGGGAAAAGAAGGTCTTTGGATGTTATAGTAAAGTCTGGCGCGTACAAGCCACTCGTAATGCCAACCGAAATTAAAGGTTCGCTGCCAATTTCACTGCATTTGCATTAATTTTGGTGGTGGTTTCATTGACATTTGTTTCTTTTTTTCTATATTAAGGTCGAGTTCCAAACGAGATTGAACGCCTTCAAAATATTATGATTTTTGGAAGCGAAGACCCACCACGATTACAACTTCGCCCACCGCGAAATGACTTCAGCTCTGTTGATCAATTCCAAATGAGTAAATCCCAAGAAATATTCTTCGACATTAGGATGTTATCTTAACTGCAATAATTTTTATTTCTTTGCTTTTGCAGTTCTTGATGAAATAAAAGATCGGAACAAGTTCTTGGAGGAGATGGGAAGGCTTGGGCAAGCTAAAGAATATCATGCGATCATAAATTCACAAATATCTCAGGCAAATAACTAAGAAATAATTTACCAATTGTTTTAGTTGGGAAATGCTAATTATTTCTATCTATCAAACAGAGGATATACGAGTTGAAGCGTCTGGATCGAGAAAGAGCCGCGCGGGAACTTGGCAAGGATATCAACGATTTGGAATTAAATTCTAACCACAACAGTGATTAGATTATTTTGATCAGCATAGTAGTCTGGATTTAAAAATGTCAATTAATTGTGGGCATTAGGTCAATCAGCTGACGAGCTCGGCCCTGAAGATGGCTTGTGAATAAGCCGAAACTAGTTGGCCAATAAACTGAAACACGTGGTGTTTGAACTTATGAGCAACGGAGAAATATTATTTTGTAGTTTGGTTTTGTGGACAGTCTTCGAAAACAGAATTGTAGTCGATTTTATTTTGTGCAGTGTATGACGCCAATACAAATGGGCTACATGCAGTTCAAAGCTAATAATCTTTATTACATATTTCTCGTCTACAGATATTCATTATAATATTGCTACATTTCCTCTTGGATTCCATGCTCAACTCAATGCTCGGATTTTGTAGGCAATTCTTGCGCTTCCTTGGTGTGTGGCCAGAAAGTTTTCTGATTCAGCGTGTCGACAGAAAGTTCAGGGAAAGTTTCACGGAACTCCTCCATTGTCATCTGCTCAATGGGTATTATTTTCTCCCATTTTTGCAACTGTTGGGGGTAACAACAAAAAATCGCATTCGCACAATGAGAAATGCGCGAAGTTAAGAAAGGTGAGCATTCATATTTACTTTACCTCTGCTTTGTAATTTGCAATTCTCCCTAGTGACTCTTTGACGAAGTCCACAGTTTCACTTTCCTGGTTTCAAAAGAAATCATGTTCAAATTTAATTTAAATATTTGAAAGAAATTATTGCCATCTTACTGCTTGTCTTTCTTGGGCATCTATATCTGCAGTCACATTTTCAGATGGAAATGGGATGTTGATAGAAGAATACTGGAAATATTTCAAAGAGATTATACATAGTTTTTTACGATTTTTATAAATGATACGAACTTGTTTCTCGAATTGATCGACAATTCCTGGCGTTGCAATTTTCGATTTGTAGAAAGACCAATCGATTTTTGGCATTTGCTCTGGCAATGCAGTCATTCTGGGAATTTAATTTACCATTTAATTTCAGATTGGAAGCAGATTTTAATCCTGGTATCGACTTACTTGCGCAAGTACGTTTCTGATTTAGCCTTGAAAGTCAGAAAAGATTGCTTCTGACTTTCGGGAACTCTTTCTGCAAACGCGACCCAATCAATTGCCGATTTTGTAATTCGCCTCGCCGCCATTTTCCCGAATTATTTCAATGAAGAATCAGTTCAGATACAAGGTACTCGAAAAGAACCGAACAAAATGGCGAAATAACTTGTGTCGCTGCACAGGCAATGCCAATGGAACTACCTTTTCCGTCAGCTAGTCATGGACGAACCCACCATGATGACGTCACAGTGCGTTTTGGTCCTTAGCGAATGCACCATGATGACGTCACAATTGTGGATACTCTTACGGTGCTACCTTACGTCTATATACCTTGGAGTAGCTGGACCGGAACTGCAGTAGCGGCATGTTAAAGGATCTGCTACCAGGTGGCAGTTGTAAAGCCGCGTTTTCATTGGCTGCAACTCAGGGTTGTAGGACGGAGCTATTTGCAATCTTGATGCTCATTGGCTAGGTTTAGCGTAGTTATAATTTGGTCTGTTTGGCGGCGGCACTGAGGCGCGTTTCGTGGACAGGAAGTCGACAGCAGGTGGCGCGTCGATTTGTCGTGTGCACGGAGCAGCTGTTGATCATGGCGGAAAAGGGCATGGAGAACGGTTTCGATGCGAAAGGATGCGAATCGATAGTGAGAAAAAGCGAATGGGTTCGATTAAATGTAGGTGGAACACATTTTCTAACGACGAGGACCACTTTGGCCCGTGATCCAAAGTCATTTCTTTACCGATTGTGTCTCGAAGATCCGGACTTGAGTACTGACAAGGTTTCAAATAGTATTTTTCTTTTTTTGGTATGCTATTATCGGGAATCTACCCCGGGCATTGATAATATTTTTTTGACATTGTATATAACCCAGGATGAAACAGGTGCTTACCTTATCGACAGAGATCCAACATATTTCGGCCCAGTTTTGAATTATCTGAGACATGGCAAGTTGGTCATCAATAAAGACGTAGCAGAAGAAGGTATACATAATGGAAATGTCGTTGTTAATTTCCCAATATATGAAGTTGACTACGTGGAGCATTACATGTACATAATTGTAGTAACATTGTCGTTTTTATTGTTTGGTATTGACAAATCTTCTATATTCTTTAGAACTGTCTTGAATTATGAATCACGGATATTTCTGAGAAGCTTGTGATTAACAAATTGTGTTTCTGTTTTCCGTGCAGGTGTGTTGGAAGAATCGGAATTCTACAATATAGCGGACCTTGTTCGGCTCGTCAAAGAGCGCATTGTCGAGCGCAACACTGCGGGATCCAAGGTATACTCAAGTTGAACAACACTGCTCACATGTTTTCTGTCAGTCGAATATGAACAATGTATTTAACACACAATGTGAAAATGTCAAGGAATCGAAGAAGTACGTGTACCGTGTGCTGCAGTGCCACGAAGACGAGCTGACGCAGATGGTGTCCACGATGTCCGACGGCTGGAGGTTTGAGCAACTGGTCAGTATCGGGTCATCGTACAACTACGGCAACAACGACCACGCCGAGTTCTTGTGCGTCGTATCCCGGGAGTACGGTTTGTCCCCGAACACAAACGACCGCGATCTTGAGCCAACCGACCGAGCCAAGGTAAGAAAAAGAGGAAGGGAAAAACACCCGTCCGTCCATTCCATATCGTGTACAAACACTTTTCACATTTTTTTATTATACACGCGTTACAGAAAATTCCCTCTTGTCCAAGATGCAGGAGACTTGACTCGGAAGAGTTGAATGCCATTTAAGTCTGCCTATATTAGAGTCTGATGCGGTCACTCCAACTGTTCCCACTTCCCGAAGTTAGCGCGGATTATCTCTTAAAACGCCGTCACTTGATCGTTGCTTCGGGAAGTGGGTTTTAGTTCGAGTGACGACGCGTTGCTGGACCTATTTTACGAAATCCTAGCTATTTTTGTTACTGAACTCCAGATATTAATTTTAAAAAAATCGACAAGTAAAATTTGTTTCGGTAAATTTAAAAATATTGGAAGTAGTTATTATTGGTTGAGGAATTTGTACTTTGTAGCGTTTAGTTTTTAAACTTTTGTCGAATGGACAATAAGGGAGTGAACTGTAATACTGTGAAAAAATAAATACATACCAAGATGATTAATGATTTACACAGTTTGTGAGTTAGATTAGTTATAATTTGGTGTATGTATGTAATTTTTGTTGGTGTAATAGTTTTGCAAAAGCCAATCTTGGCTTAATGCTTACAATTTTGAATTGCTCATTGCGTGAATGTAACATAGTACATGTTGCACGGTGGTTTTCAGGTTTTACAGCAGAAAGGATCTCGGATGTGAGGCGCTTGAACGTACCATGGCCACACTGCCTGTTTGTAATAATGTCCTACGAATGTGAATTTTTCTAATCGAATCAACACTGCCCTACCAACTGCCGACCACGTCAAAGCTGTGCCCAATCACCGAAACAAACAATCGTCGAGAACTTCTCGGTTTGGATCCGAATACAACGCCGCGCACGCTTTTTCTACACGACTTCATCGTGGTTGGTGGGCTTGAAAAGAGATTTTTGCTACACGAGGTAAATGCTGTCTTTACAGATAAAGCATTTCGGAATAAATGGGGGAATACGTTGAATGGTTATTTAATTTGTTTTTTATATATTGAAACTAGAAACGGTTACGTTTTATACTTTTCACTTTGGTTTTGTCTCTTCTGGCTAGTTTGTTTAGGATTGGTAACGTTGTAGTTATATTAATTATGTGAGTATTTTTGTGAGTAGCTGTTTGATGTATTTGTAGTTCTTTTATGTTTTGCGTGTGAAGGGGGTTTGCCGTTTGTCATGTATGGGTTTTTCAAAAAGTTTGCAGTTTGAGTGTTTAATGGCCCAGATTTTCTCCAATATCGGTGTTTATTAATTTGCAATCTGCGGAACAACTGTGAGGTTTGTTCAGGATTGCCAACATTCAACTAATCATTGTCCCATTCTGCAATAATTCAAATATTTCCTGTGTGTTCTGTTGGAAAAAGGGGGACTGTGATTTGAACAATGTTGTTTGTTGGCTGTTTTATTTAGAATGGAAAGTAATATCATAGATCTGATTCCAATCCACTGATGTTATGTTTCTCTATTAGTTGTAAACTTTGTGGCCGTGTGAATGTATTCTGGATCAATTTAGAAAATTTCCATCATTATGTTACTGAAGTTCATTGGTTGTGTATTTAATATATTTGATATGTATTTCTGTATTTTGTACACATTTGTTTAAACACACGTGTAATGGTTCCATTTCGTATTTAAGGTTTATCAAAATATGCGGACGTTTGTGGATTGGATGATGAATTAATAGTTTCTTGATTTTCTTGGGATTTGTAAGTAATAATTTAGCCAAATAGCAGTTTATTGGTTTATGTCATCTTAGTATATTCTGTGTTCATTATAAAAGTGTTTGTTTGGTTGGGTATACAGTGTACATGTATGTAGAAGTATTTGAACAGCATGCATGGCTAGGTCATCTTAAGTATCTGTGGTGTGTATGTAATGCCAATATGATGGATTCATTATTTTCATCGTCATTCCAATTAAGCACCTTTCATGCCACATTTTTTCTACATTTTTGATTTTTGCGAGTGGTCAAGTGGGCTGAATTTCTATCAAATGGTATTCGTGTTTTGTTTGTTATATATTTGGGACTTGTGATACGATTTGTTTGAGGTTAGACCTATTGAATATGAAGGAGCAATTCTAATTTCATTAATTGAAAACCAAAGTTGTTGTTGTTTTTTTTTAATTATCATTGAAAATGTGTGCCTACTATTAAAATTAAAAATTACTACTGTTAAATATTTACACAAATATAGCTTTAAAAATTTGTATATGTTTATATTGAGTAGTAGGTTTTAAATTGGAAATTGATCTTACATTAATAGGCCTATACTGCCCGGTTTATATGGGCTGCAACAAATAATTTTGCAAGGCTTTATTTAATTGCGAATGTGATACAAATTTAGGTGTTGTCTCTCCTCGTTGCATTTGTCTGTGTTCACAATTTGTTTGTTTTTTTTTATTTCTAAGTTTAAGAGCGAATTTTTTGAAATGTTCTGGTAGCTTCAAGTGTTAGATGTTACCGCGATACTCACGGCTTTGTTAAAAGATTTTTTGAAGAAGAAAACAAGAGCAATAACAGATTATAGAACGGTTTAAGAATTTCGAAGCCTATGAGAAATATTGTAAAGAAATATTGCAACTCATGCTTCTGTATTAATTGTAATCGTGGAGTTGATGTATTTGATATTAACTCTGCGATTTTAATATGCCGACTTTTTAATCTTTATATGGACGATTTATATAACTTCTTGGCGAAATTGTCGAGTGTTTTCTTCACTCGACAACTGATTTATACAAATGAAAGTCGGTATGTTAGTCGATCACTGTCCTATTTAAGCTTCAGGCGATTTTTTGGTAATTATTCTTGCAACCATAAAATATTAAATACTGAATAAAGGAACGAATATTG
This sequence comes from Glomeris maerens, assembly GCA_023279145.1. Lineage (NCBI taxonomy): Eukaryota > Metazoa > Arthropoda > Diplopoda > Glomerida > Glomeridae > Glomeris > Glomeris maerens. The sequence goes on along the minus strand of WWPM01010303.1, from coordinate 7,924 downwards.
CGAAAAATTGTGCTCGTATCAAATTATATTATAGACAAGCCGGGACCCGGCCACGCGTTGCTGTGGCTGAATTATGTTTCTGGTGTCCATTGGTTTGTAGTGATTTGGTGGGGATGGAATCGTTGGAAATGCTGTGGAAACTGTACATGTGTTCGCGAACTGGGTTGGCATCGATATGTGATCCCGACCCCGTCCATAAACTTGCGGCTGCAGCAGGGTCACCATGTTTTCTGCCGTGATACAGGCGGCCGACTTCTATTCGGAATTTCGAACCCTTTAGGGGTAGGAAGGTTGGGGCTTTTGGTCTACGAACCTTGTCCTGTGTGGGACGAACACATTCCGCCATAAATTATCGAAATCGGTGGAGCTGTTCCGAAGTGATTTGCAGACAACGTTTTGTACAGGTGCTGCCGAATTCGTTGGACAAACTGACAGGGCATATTCCCTGCACAAAAAGAAGACTTAAAGTTCCTACGAACCCTGGTACGGAAATGCTTAGGTTTTTAAGTTGGACCTACATAAAATGGGACATCCATAATTCATGCCCCCCACATATTTATTAGGAACGCATGATGATTGATCAATGGAAAGATGTGGGGAGCATGAATTTTGGATGTCACATTTTATGGAGGTCCTACTTTTAACAACCTAAGCATTCCCGGACCAGTGTTCATAGGAACTTTAAGTCTTCTTTTTGTGCAGGGAATATACCCTGTAAGTTTGTCCAACGAATTCGGCAGCACCCAAAACGTTGTCTGCATATCACTTCGGAACAGCTCCACCGATTTCGATAATTTATGGCGGGATGTGTTCGTCCCACACAGGACAAGGTTCGTAGACCAAAAGCCCCAACCTTCCTACCCATAAAGGGTTCGAAATTCCGAATAGAAGTCGGCCGCCTGTATCACGGCAGAAAACATGGTGACCCTGCTGCAGGGAATATACCCTGTAAGTTTGTCCAACGAATTCGGCAACACCCTGTATATAGATATCTTTCCGAATACATAGCACTTGGAAAATTTGGGCATTTTGTATCGATCTGCACATTGACCTGGTGTACTTTCACAATTTACGCAAGAAAAGTTGCGCAATTATCATTATGAACTTCGCCCTTGAACAATTTCATATATTATTAGGTATGTTGCCTTATTTATGTCATTATTCTCCTGGTCTTTGTCTTGTTCAGACACGCGAATTCAGTATGAAATCGTAAGTATTAAACATTTTACAATTTTTAATTTTATAGATTTATCAATAATAATTTAAATTGTGATTATGGTTTTCATAGTTCGACTTAATAATTATTACATTCTTACAATTTTACTTGGGTAATGAAATACCAATTACTTTCAAATGTTAGAGATTTTGAAAGCATTTTTGAGAACGATTTCTCCCAATTAAAGTAGTCATTGATCCTCGATAATTATCCACTTAGATTCGGTCCTGATTAGCATGTTTAGCCTGTTTGTTGTTTACAAAATTTCATTCAATGAGTACAACCAGTGCAACCCAAAATTTAAAATGTAGTATGCATATATGGGAGGTGTAGAGTGTGGTTTTTGCATATTACATGTAGCCTACATGGATAAATGCAGTTTTCGGTTAGGTTTTTCGTAGGAGGTGTCCTGCACAAGTTTCTAGTTGTTGGCAATGGATATGGCTGTTGTGTTTGAAGGTGTCCAGGGGTTTTCATGCACGGCAGTGACCGCACTCCTTTTGTTGGGGTGCAATGTCCGATGCTCCTGCTCCAAAAACTACCCATGACTTTATCCATGCTGTAAACTTGCGAAATTTTTCAGTGTTCACTTGGTGCATTAGCTAGACCAGTGTAGACTATTATATAGTGACAATTTAAAGAATCGACGCCAAAAACTGACCAACGGGTTCATGGTCGAGTTGACCTCTTTAATTCTCACTGGTTGCAATTTACACGAATTATTTATACATGCAAGTTTTGTGCACTTGGCATTGTTGTGCTCCGTTTTTGAATATCTTCCTTTATTATCAAAACATCTCTAAACGTATGCTAGTTTTATGCTACTATATAAGAGGTGTGTCTGAAAGAACTGTAGGAACGGAATTACATATTTGATTATTGGGCTATTTACTGTGCAAGTTTTACATTTTCTCTAACATAACATGGTCGGATGTTCTTTGGCCGCCATTACACCAGTCAGTCCAGAAGCTTATGTTGATGATACGTGCTTTTCAAGCCACCACTTTATGACCATCTAGCCAACGTTTCTCACATTTTTAAAGTAAAACTGAAAGGAATCTCTAAGAAAACCTAAGAAATGGAAATAATTACAATTGCCTACTAAACATTTTTTAAATATGGCGAACACATGAGTGTACCACAATTTGATTTGCATTACAGATGTTTTTTCGGTAATGTCATGGTCATATTCCTTGATGACCTTTATAGTTTACGTATGCTATTACTTCGATCAACCATATCTGAAATAAAATTTTTTGAAACATATAGTCCTGCAGAACTCACTGTGGTGGAGTTTAGATTGAAAATGTTGATGATATAGGATGGGAAAAGATGCGTCGGCGTTTTGTCGGGTGTTTGCGAGAGGCCGTGGCTGGCCATCAAGGCCGATGTCCGGCCGATTAGCCCCACACACAGCACAGGCAAATAACTTACAGCTCGATGACCTGCTACAGTCAACGCTGCCCATTCAACGACTTGCAAACGCCTAGAACCATGCAGAAATCTGTCAAGTTGACAACTTCATTCAGGGACCATCAATTAACCACGTCTTTCCTTTCCACGCAATTATACTGTGTAAGTATCGATCCTCAAGTTTCAGCCCATGCAAATAAATATTAATTCACTGAACCCTTATTACAAATTAAACAACAACCCAGAATTGGAATCCTCATACATGTATCAGGAATCGTAGTCGGATTTTCAGTTTGTTGGTTTTAGGAAATGATTATTTTATGTTACAGTAATCTGGAAAAAATAATTTTGTAGTTGCATTAAATTTAATTATGCAATTAACGTAGTTTTAATTTAGATAAAATAGGGATTTTACCAATATGTCTTCAGTAGTGAACGTCTTATTGTAATGTAACTTCTTATAATGGAAAAAATTGAGAATGACCGCTCAGTCATGGTGTGGGGAAAGTCATTCACTCTTAGTTGAATTTCGTAGTTCTTTTAGGAATTCACTGTCCTTTATTTATAGGTCTAATAATTATTATCCAATTTATGCATATATACTGTATACACGCAATGTATTGAAAACTCGCCTCATTCCGGATAATGTAGAATGGCTGAAAAGCATGATTACTAGTTTTATAATATGTATGAAGTTTTGGGCAAAGGATTCCTGTCCTGAATCGTTAAATTGTGTACTCAAACTGTTGTTGTGGATCCAAAAGCTCCAATATTTGGCTATATAGGTGTGTTAATAATTTCTCCGACCTTAATCTGTAATTACAGTTTAGCTGAGTTGGTTGTGGCCAGTTGTGCCTTGGATGTTATCATTTTGAAAGGAAATGCCTGAGGAAGATATGTTTGCGCTTGGGTGATGGGGTACGAGCACGAACCCCCAAACTACAAATTGCTATAATTTCTAGCCAAGGTGAAAAACCAAAATTGCCAAATAAATTATCTTTCTACGTCCATTACAACTTATGATTTATGTGCTGTTCGCACTGATCGTATTATGTGTCAAATTTAATATTCAGCCTTATCTTTAGTGTAATATTATCATCATTATTTCTTTTAGTGTCCGTTTTTTCTTTGTTAATGTTTTTATACATATACCAACACATTCCAGCTTTCAAAAAAATTCTTCATGTTTATTTTACAGCAATGCGGAAGTAAAAATTTACATTATCTGTGATATTTTTCAATTGTTACAAATTATTGAGTTCTTCCTGGAAATTCTGTAATTTCATATATGCATGAAAGGAAAAACTTACTTCAAAACAAATTAGGCATACAAAATATACTTATTTTATTATTTCACTAAGGATTTCCTCATTAATTTCCCCAATTGACTTTTTTGTGCACAAAGTTTTCTGATCTACATTGAAGAGGAGTTCATTTTACGACATAACTTTAATGTGGAAAATTTTAATTACATGATAATGGCATGGATGACGACGTTTTACCTGTTTGCAGAGATGCATTTCTTAAAATATACAAATATGACACATTTTTAAGTAGATTTTTTGAAAGCATTCTATGAAATATTTATCCTTTTGTCTTGTCATACCACCGTATTTATTTGTAAATGGGGCAATGATTTCAAATTGGATGCTATTTTATGTGAGTAATATGCGATACAAAGAACTTGACCATGAATAACTTGATTTTCTTTTTCTTACTACCAAACAAAAAAGTTTATTTAATTCAAAGAAATGCATGTAAAAATAGTTCCAATGTTGGTTAACAAGATTTGGTGACAAGCATGTACATATTACAAAGCAGATCTAGCATCATGACATTTGCCAAGCCTGTAATATCTGTCTCTAGATGTTTTACCCAATCAGGAGTCTACGGAGGAGGAGCTTGATAGATTTTCTTTGCCCCCGAGTATAATTTTTCTCTCATCGCCATATGTCATCGGATTTCGGACATTATTATCGGATATTTCCATTGCATTGTAAAAAAAACATGTCGTTTCAGATTTTTCAGTTTTGAGATAATAGAAGTTTTGTGTTTGTAATTGGACTGTTATTTACAGTTACGAACATGTGTTTTGGCACAATTCGGCCATCTTGGCGGCCATGAGAGGGAGCTGCGAGAGCGGAAAACAAAAGAAAAGAAAGAAAAATGAGTCTAGGAGTTTGGCTCCACCAAAATGGAGTCAAGGAGAAGTAGTGCGAACGAAGACGAGCTGCCAGTGTTGTCAATAATTCCCCACAAACTTTGTATTTTCTTCTGAATGATCATCTCCATATTGCTGTCAGCAGCAATCGCTCTGATCAAGGTAATTTGATTTTCCATGCAAATACTATATTATAAATTAAAATACAGTTTCATTGTTGAACATTCAACAAGTGTCTCTTCAAGCTTTGGTCACATTCTCTTTTTTTAATTATGGAAACGGCTTGTTATTTCAAATAATAATAGTAGTTCAAAATGTACAGTATATTATATCATTTAACTTTGCTGGCATACATTTTTATATTTTGTTGGAATACCTTAAAAGTTTGATAATACATTTAAAAAGAACATTGTTGATAAAGAAGATCAATTGTGGGATATGGACATTAGTAAGAAAGTATAAGTAAATTACCAAGAGAAAAAGCTTGAAAAAATGTTTAATTAAATTTGGTACAAAGTAATATTGCACATGACAAATTTGCAAAAATCCTTCATCAATTGTGATATTTAAGCTTAATTTGATTTTGGTAAATTTAGCAATGATAACATGCGCAAGTGTCAGACATTTATTTGAAACTTACGCCGCTTCATCCAAATGAAAAAGTGTAACAAGAGAGAAAATTGAATTTGATAACGTGTTCTCATTTCTACATGTTGCTGATGTATTCACATGGTAAACTCAATTGCATCATATTTTTCTGCTCTATTCAAAACTTGTAAACAAACAAGCTGGTTTTCTTTTCTTTTTCTTTAGATTATAGTGAAAAAAGAATTACATCTTAAATATCAGTGGCAGTGGTTTAGATGAAACTAATTTCGACACACCCTTCTAGTATACATAAGTTTGATACTTTTACGTCACAACTGTGTTATTATGTTGCTGTTTTTTGTGGTTTGTTCATTTCCTGACATCTGTATGTATGTATGTTTGTGATGCAAGAATTCAAGTTATTTAAAAAAGATGGATTTGGGTGGTTGGTATTTGTGTTTTAATTGAGCATGAGGTGACCAAAGGTGTTTTTTGGGAAAAAAAGTCAGTCAGGTTTGTGTCATGAACTGCATCTAGGTCTCAGTAGCATCTCGTATAAAACTTGGATACTCTGTAATCATCGCATAGCTACCTTTTAATACTTTGTTATGAGGCGAAAAGTCGGAGCGAGAAAAAAATCCCCCATTTTGGGATGTACCAGAAGTCGTGATTCACGTCGAAATTTATTAGCAAGAAAAAAGTTTGACTCGTTTTAGTGAACGATGCTGTTTAGAGTAATGTTGTTGTTGTTGTTGTTGTTGTTTTTGTTTTTTTGGTGATGAGATTGTGTCAGGAGAATGACACATGCATGTTTTGTCCAAGAGAAATTCCTTTAGAACTCAACTGCTGCGAAAAACAAAATCAAGTAATTCCGAAAAACGAGTTTAAGAGATATCCCAACAGGTTACTGGTTTGGATTTAAATTTCATCCAAATATTTCTGTTATGAAAGTCTCAATAGTAACAGAAGAACTGGTTTTTTTCTTCAGTTTGATTTAATTTCTATACAGTATTTTAAAAATAGAGTAGTATGTGCTTTATGTCGTGCAGTGATGGAGCAAAGTTAGTACAGATGAATTAGGCGGCCATTTTGTTTTTCCGTTACGACGAAAATGGCGCCTGTTCGGTGCAAATGCAAAACAAAAAACTAGTCAAGTTTTGTGTTACGAAGTGAGCTAATTAAGTTATTCACGGTAAGGAATCTGAAAACAGGAGAAAACTAATCTACAATACTGTATATGTAACAATGCAGAATAGAATGAGTGTTTGCAACATGTAAATTTGAAATATAGTAGCAGAAACATATGCTGTTTTTTAGATTAATTTCCTTCATTTGTAACATATTGTTGAGGAAGGAAGCCTATTCTAGTAATAATTTCTTATAATTGAATTTTAGTTTAGCAAGCCGAATAACAAAGTTTTGCTCGGGAATAAGTGTACAATGAATGAATTACATTTGTCATTCAACTTTCTTTGCAGATTGTCATTTTCGGAGGGGATGAGGTGGAGAATTTATTTGACCATGCTTCTCTGCTTGCTGGGTTAGTGAATTTTATTGAACATTGCGTGATATTGGGAGTCGAAAGTGGGCTTTTGCAGAGAAGCACGACGGTGATGTGCTCTCTTTTCTATTCATTTGCGTCACTTCAAACTGCCAACTGACTCGACATTTTCTCCTCTAATTGCGGGTTCAGCTCCACTTATCTCAATCGTACAAACGTGAGGTCGTCGAAAGTTTGCAACAACTCACAGCATACGTTGAACCGTTGCGTGAACTGCTCAAAAGTTTCACTCCCTACGTTTCCAAAGTCTCCATTTTCTTCATCTATTTTTCTTTCAACACAATTGTCACCCCTTTTTGCAGCCCGTTTTCCTTTGTATCGCATTCCACGTGCCGGCTTGTAATTAATGACATTTTTGGGAACAAATTTGTCCTCAGGTGTCATTGAGTTTTGCTCTCATTTTCTGTCAATTTTCAAAGATAACCACAATGAAGACAGCAGTGAATTAATAACAAAGTTTAGTAACACATTGATTAAATATCATATATAACCTGTTCATTTCATTTGAATTCTCAATGCCTATTCTTCAAGAATTGTCCCCTCTGTACTAAATCTATTAACTTTATTTCTGCATTGCACATTTTTTCCTTCCAAATTTTACCTGTCCATTGAAAATATCTTTCTGAATAGCTCACTTACTAACTATGTGAGTGTATCATGCTTAATTTGCGTGCATGATTAACCAGCAAAATTAGACTACACTAATGTTATAAGTGTTGACGGCATGTTGCGGGGCAGGATTTTATGCTAATTCGTTTGTTTGTGTTTTTGGGCTCAGGTAGGTGGAGCTTGGTTATTCAGAGTAAACACGTGACCACAAGATCACTTGGCAAGTTTGCTCGCATGATCAAAGCGTTGACCGGAAGAGGTCCTCTAGAATACAACCAGTACGGCAACTACTGTGGCTTCGGGGGCACTGGAGAACCCGTCGATGATATCGACAGGTCAGGTGATTGAACTAAACCCGATCGATCATGCTCCGTGT
>WWPM01010302.1:0-13369 GCA_023279145.1 Glomeris maerens | reverse complement strand
TTCTGAAGCCCCAAATGAAAACGCGAGGTTTCCTGTATCTTTCAAATCAGAATCGCTGGAATAAAGAACAGACTTCCTGCGTATTTTCTCTGTCGAGCTTAGATCACAGAGTGATTTTTGTAACTCTCCCAAATAAGTAAATACTGATTCTAAACTCACTGGAGATCTGCGAAAGTCGTTACTGCTTAATGCAGCAACTTGCTCTGAAGCCTTAGATTCAATACTATTTAATGGAAAAACCTCGTCATCCGATCCTAAAGGAGAACTTTCATCGATCATTTGCTGTTCAGCACGATGTAATTCAAAGTCAATTATCGCATAATCACTGTCTATGTCTAAATTAAATCGGGAATATTTGCCATCAGGCACAAATTCCAACGGGTCTTCACAATGTTCGATGTTAATACGAGGTCCACTCATATCGGTATAAAGTGAATCGGTTCTAGGTCTACAAATACCATTATCAATTGTAGCATTCGGTAGTAGGAAAGTTGGCAAAGTTAGATTGGCAGCTTCTCTGCGTAACGTTTCTCTCACAACTTCCAGGTTCTCGTATGAAGGTGCTTGCTCAGCTTGGGACTTCAGCAATGTTTTGTCTGCTTTCGTATCCGCACTTTTTGATCTTGGTTCTCTACTGCTGAAATCTTCGAGGAAACGATTGGGGCTCCGTGCTGCACGAACACTGAGTATGTCATCTGAAAGTCTGTTGAGAAGCTTAGACAGTTGATTTGCAGTTAACGGTTCAGTATCAAAAGGACTACTTTCTGCAACGTTTTCACTTTCTGAATGTTTCCCTGTTGATAGCGGGGCTTCTTCACATTCAAGAATTGGAGTATCAATTTTTAAATTATTTAAGATTTCTTGCTTGGGCTCAGTCTTTGGTTCCTCACTGCCAGATCCTGGTTCTTTTCTCCTAGCGTTGCTACGGAAGTCCTCCAGATGATCAGGAACAATCCAATCGTATCGCACATACGTTGCACTTTTGGAGTCATCAATATTCAGATCTTTGCTTTTTGATGAGGAAAGCAGCTTAAGAAAAGATCCGCTGCGCTTTTTCAGTCTTTTCGGTATGGGTAATGGAGAAGGCGCTGTTGGCAGGCGTTGTAAAGTATTTGGTCTTACATATGATCTCAAGGAACCACTGTAGGTTAGACTTTTATCATGTGGTTGAGGGATTGATGGGTTATATTTTCGAGGAAAACCAATCAGGGTGTCATAAGTTGCTTGATTACCTTCGCAGATGGTTGTAGTTGACACTTTCTGATTGCATGTATTTGGCATATTTGGAATTCCCAAGAAGCTGCAGATGTCCTTTCTTCTTCGGTTGATCGTTGCTGGAGATGATGGAATGGTCACAGAATTTAGCCTGGGGCGTTGGGCGACTAATGGCTCATTGTTGCTGTCGACTCCAAGGAACTTGTAAACGTCTTTTCTTCGCAAGTCTACTGGTTCCAATTTCTTTGAATATTTTCTTGGTGGAAGAGGTGGTGGGGCTTCCTGTTCAACTTTGGTATCTTCTTTTCTGGACAGTGTTTCGCCAGCTTTTAATGGGATTCCAAGGAGTTTGTGAATGTCTTTTCGGAAAAGTTCTAGATCCTCATAGATCGGATCATACTTTGCCTTTGCTGTCATCTCATGCATATTATCAAAATCTATCTCGCTGTAAATTGTACCCTCACTAGATGATGACGAGTATCTCCAAGACTGTTCTTCGATATCTTCGGGCAAATTCTCATAATCACCTATAGATGGAGGTCTTTGGGGCTCTTCCGAACCATTGTCACTTTGTGTACAAGGGCTAAGTGCGTGTTCTCTACCAGCAGATGAATCTCTCGAGTTCGGCTCATCAGCATTACAAGCACCAACTCCTGAATCTCGAGACATCCTTGAACACACCTGTTTTGCCTGATTCTGGTGTGGGGAAATTTTACGTTGTCTCCTCCGGAGAGTCACAGTTTCGGTAACAACCTTAGGCAGTGTCCCAACGTTATCTTCTGCTGCTGCATCTAAGGAACCAGTAGATCTTACAATCGCAGCAGGAGGCATATCACTGTCACTTTCCCGATAGCATTTAGTTTCAGATAGCTTCTGTGTAATGTCCCGCAGATTAGACATACTGGAACTGCGTCTCGACCCGCATGTTTTGCCTTTCCTTGATCTTCTCATGATCACATTTTCTCTATTTGAAATCACTGGTGTAGATGGCTGCGCACATTCATCCAGGCCATGTCTTTCTTTGTCCTCTTCGGCTAGTTGTTTCATTTGTGGGTGGAATGGTGTGATATCAGACTCAGGATATAAGTTGAGTAAACTTGGGAATTTACTGCTAGGTTCTTTAGATGCAGAAGTGCTAGTCCAATCTGCGCTGGATTTGCACAGCTGAACGTATCGCTCATTGCATTGACTCTGGCCACTGCTTGATCTTCCTGATGACATTGCACGCAGGTGATATGTTGAAATGCGACGTTGACGGTCGGATTTCGTCTCCGAAATGTCGATTTTGCATTCCTTGAGGCGTGATGACAACGCGTCCACCAGTTCCTCGCCTTTTTCACTGAAGAAGTGAAATTTGCCGCTTAGTGTAGCCTCTCTGCAAGGTTAAAGAATACAAATATTACTGTTGTGGCTTAAAAATGTAATCCCAGGAAAAGTTTGATAACAATAGTATTTTGTTGCCAATTTTGACGTAAGATAAGGAAGTTTCCTTCTTCTCTTTCTATCCTCCAGCTTCATCCCCTCAATTATTCATGTCCAGTGTACAGCACAAAGAACAACATTCAGTGTTTTATTTAAAATTACATTATATGTATACACTTATGCCTGCATGCGTTTTACTGGCCGTCATAATCTTATTTGATATTGAAATAAATTGGACGAATGTAATTTTAAAATTGTGTGCCATCCAGATAGGTTAGTTTTAGGTTAATATTTAATTTAAAAATACAAACATTTGATAAGCTTTAAACTTGAGACAGATTTTAAGTAATTTGAGACAATGATATGCTATCAGTTTGACTCTGAGACAGAAATAGTAGGATTTAATTATGGTCAAGATTGAATAACAATGGTTATATAAGGTGTCTACCCAAATAGTTTACTAGTTTCAATGCAGAATTAGATAGTTCTCTTATCATATAAATGCTGAAGTAGTACAATGATATTAAACGTGTTGCTGCAAAAGTGAGATTAGACATTACAACCTCGCAACTCAGATAGCGATTGCCAATTTTTTTATACGTTTTAAAAATGGGAAACGCTGAATATGAGTTTTTAAAGAAATGCGCAAAAGTTTATTACTTGGTTTGCCATATATTACTAAATTATATTCAATGATATATGTATGAGCAAATTCGGTTATGTATTTTCCAGACTAATAGGGTTATTTAATAGGAAGTAACATATGGCCACTGGTGTCCTATACTTGTTCTCATTAGTGACATCAGTTTCTACATCACTTGAGGATGAAATGTCATAAAATAAGTAAGATTACATCCTATTAAATCTCCCAATGTCTTCAACCGCACCTTCATAAAAGCATGCTACAGCTCTAAGGCATTTAAATTTTTGTAAATTAACAAAAAGCACAACGACTGGAAATCCTCAAGAAAATAAATTAATTTAAACACTAGTTATTTGACGTCTTATTAGTACAAAATTTAAGCTCAATCGAGCAATCAACACGCCCGCTGCAGGACATCATATTCATTGTTTAAAAATATTGCAATACGATCGTTTTGTTCAATGCTTCCTAAATAATTTCGGATTGCCACTGCTAGCACGAGCTTTTTTCCTCCCCATTAATATGACATGACACAGTGGGCGTGTTGACTGGTCGATTGAGCTAAAATTTTGAATACTAAGATGTCAAATATACTCGGGTATATCGTTGCCAAATTTGGCGAATTTCTAAAAAGTTTTCGCAAAGTTATTGACAAATACAAAATGTGGCCCTTTTTTTTGGGACACAATGTAGTATTAATGAATGTTCGTGTTCCAATACAAATTGGTAAATTATATACTAGATGCCTTACGAGGAAGTTTCAATAGCCACAATTTTTCCTTTATCTGCAGAGTTGGACACATTCAGAAGTCGCACACTGATGATCATCTTAAGTGGCCAATCGTACAGTATTCCTCCAGTTTCGAAGCCACCGATGAGCACGACTGATGGCAAGATGATGAGATGTGCTATTACCCCTTTTAGAGTAACAGTGACTGGTGACAAACATTCGATGATCACAGCATCAAACACTCCACCGATGGCTGCAAAAAATAATGAATAGCATTACATAGTTCGACTCCCTGTAGTATCAGCATGTTATTGCAGTTTTCTGTAGTTAATTTTCATGTCTGGGCTGAGTATTTTGCTGAAGCACTGGGAAATTTAAGGCACGTTTGCAAAACAGGTTTCAAATGCCAATGCAAAAACCAATTTACTCTTTTGAAATAGAAGAGGATGGGGTAAAAAAACGGGACAAATGGAAATGATTTTCATTAAGAGTATTAGAGTTAGGATATTGTACGTAGATAAGCAAGTAATGTGATCTCAACACTAAATCAGGCGAACAAAATCGATATAATTGAAGAAAATTACGTTCAGGTTACATTATTTTTGTATTATGTATATGATATGCAATTTTGCAGAAATAATTCCCAACCTTTATAGCCTCTTCTCTTATAATAACCAAGCAGTGTCTTCATTAAATAGTATAATTAATTTGTGAACTGTGTTGTCGCAGATCTTTGTATAACTTTGGCAGCTCCAAGATATGTCAGGAAATTTCGCAGAGTGTCTGATTTGTTTGAAATTTTATTTTTTTGTTGAATAATCTTAGGACTTATTGTACCACCCTGAAGATGATTTGTTAAAAATCGAAACTAGTTGGTGATTAAATATTAATACATTTGTGTTACACCATATCAAGAGTGAGCAAAGGTACAATCTTTACTTTTCACACTCTAATGAACTGTACCATGCATATTTGTATAATTTATTTGAATTGATCTCGATGATCTTACAGTCTTCCAGGTTCATTTTGCTGACTGGTGGCCAAAGGATCCTTCTGAAGACAAGGATCCAACTTTGGGAGTCGGTCTCTGATTTTCCTGACAAGAACAGAGTGCATTCTGCAGTAATCACTTGAAATGCGTACGGATGAGTCTTGGACAAGGTGCGGCTAATAGATTTGATGTTGTGAAGGTAAATGGTGGTCCTCTCGAATTGTTGGTTTTCCATCTGCTCATGAGGATAAATATCGATTGTGATGATAGGAGCTCCGGAAGTGATGTCGTGCAAGCCATGAACAACCACCCATCTTCTTTTCCACGCCTGGGTAAGAGAAAATTGTGGAAGTGGACTTCCGTTAAAAATAGTTATTAAGGTCAATATACGAGATCGTGTCTTTTGTTAAGCGGAAAGGACTAAGTTTCCTCATTTTTTTTCACTGTTAAACCAAATATAACACTACTGACGTGAAAACACAGTTCGCGAATGAAACCTTGCCATGCAAAACCTCTGTTGAGTGCCAAGAAAAAATTGTGTCAAATATGCAACATGTTTATGCTCTAGTGGAGGTCTTGCAATTCAGCTGTTACACATATGTCATGACATTTTTCAGATAGTTGTTTTCTTAAAATTGTATGTTTCTTTCTTATTATTACTATCGTTGTTTTTCCAACTGTGTTTGAGCAGGTTGGAATTGACGTCAACGGAAAAGTTTTGTACGGATATTTCCCAATATGTATCCTACCTGTGACAGATATTGCATGGCCTATGGAAACCAACCACTATTCCTATTTAATTTAATTCAACGAACGTCATAAAACTCCTTTAAAATAATCCATCTTATAAAAATGACAACCCACCATTTCATGGAATAAATTGAGGATTGTTTTGTGGCAAAAAATTGAAATGCATGACGCAAGAAAAACTATTTCTTATTGTATATACTGTTGTCACTCGAAAGAATAATGATGTGGGGGATGTTTTGTTTTACACTAGATCAGCAAATTAATCGAATTATAAAAGTGGTTGGGTGAAAACAAAGGCAAGGCCAGGAAATAAATAATAAAATGGGGGCGATCATTCAAATTTTGAACCATTATTCGCCCATTATTTTGAGAGATCACAAAAGAACCTCGTCGATTTTTTTTGTATAGATGCTTTTAAAGTGAAGTAATTTCCGCTCTATGTGCAACATATTGTTGATCACGGAAATTTTGAGAAGTTATACAATTGGTGTTGCGGAAACGAGCAGAAAATATTGCAAGGTTTCATTGGTGCAATAATGTCGTCATACTGGAGACTGGAGACATAAAAAAGACTTCATGGTAATCATTGACATCCTGCAGCTTCATTTAAGGGGGAAGTGAAGAGAGCATTAAAAGCGGACGCGTGAAGCAATTGACAGAAAAGAGACTCTTCAGAGCGCTGATTGAACCACTAAATCGTACCCTATTAGAGAAAATTACAAATCCGTTCACTGTCTGATATGGGAACTTTTTCTTTTGCAGAGGGGTATTTTTGTATTTGTATTAAGAAGATTGTGCTATCCAGCGGAAACGTGTCAAAAAAGTTACGAAAACTTTCCCACAGATTCTTGAAATTAGTGTTTTTTTGCGGATATTTTGGATCCGGGCAATAACGTGTTGTCGTCGGAAATGAAAAGGTGACGTAATTTCCGATTGCAGTTCGACCAACTGTGATTCTTGCTTCTGCTGCATGTTGCCCTGGAGAAAGCTTTTTCCAAGTATTTTCATCGCCGTTTTTTTTCTATAAGCTAGCTTCAATTTTGCCGTGCATACTTTTCAGCATTTATTTTTCCCATCATTATTCATGCAGCTATTTTTAGCATCAAAATGGTTCCAAGCATCCGAGATAGGCGTTACCAAACAGATGCAAACATGTATTCTGCATGCAAAATATTTGGTGAAATCTGGTTTCATAATAAGAAATTTTATTATTTCTTAATTAAAAGAAGGATTTGCTTTTCGTTATTTGAGTATCCCTATATGCATACTGCGCAATTAATTGCTATTTTAATTGGCAAATCCCCGAAGTCAATTTAAATCACTTAAAAATAAGTAGACCACCGGCGTCAACTCTCAATTTTATGCCATAATAATTACTATAACTTATATATATTTCAGGCATTGTTCTGCTATTGTTGCGAATAAATATGAAATTGTTATCGAGTAATAGAGATTCGGAAATGTTTGAAAACCTAGGAATATAATGCTGAGTTTTCTCATTCAAGTAGCTAAAGAAATGTGCAATAATACAATTCTAGATTTTAGTAGATAAACAAGTTTCAGGAAGCTATAGCAAGAAAATTTCATCTTGTTCTATGAAATCTTTCTTTTCAGAACTACATAACCTCGTTGAACATGGTAAGTTAAAGCTTTGGAACTTACTTTCCATTTCTTGATTGGTCCGTTTCTAGACTTTGCAGGGATCTTCACATCAATATATCCTTTCTTCTTGACCGACTGCGTCATTTCTGGATCCCCCTAAAGAATGTATTGTCTTATTGTGCCGTGGCTGCAAGAGATATTCAAGTTCATCAATCCCTTGAAGGAACAAGTGTCCTTGTGTCCTCTTAAATGCGAAGAAACAAAGCGTTACATCCGTGTATATGAAAATGGTTCACACCAGTAACCAGACAAGCACCGATGTGAACGGCACTCAGTTGAAGGATATACGAATTGAAGTGAGTGAGTTTCACTGAGGAAGTGGGATAGGATCAAAACTAAAGCCGCTGATGCTGAACATTTCCCGCTTTTTAAAACGCCATTACAGTGCTGAGACCGAGTGCAGCTGCCCAAAGAGGAAAAACCATCTCTTGTGACACATGGCAATAACAAGGCGTTTTCAGAGGGGAATACACCCAATCACGTCTATTGCCCATTACTGGCTTCATTTTCGTTCCGATCACACACAGAGTATCTCACAATATTTCCCCCAACTGGAGAAAAATCCAGCTACAATTTGAAATGCATGAAACCAGCAATTAAATTATCAAAGGAACTATGTTTCAGTTGTTATCATCAGGAAGTCACCTTTTACGTAAATTACAATTTTATGGCGTAATTATTGTTGTTTTCAATTATGTTATTTCACTTAATAAACTAGACTTTTGTGTCATGCATACTGTACATTCTGACAGCACGGGTACGGATGGGTTTTCAAATTTCTTCAATCGCCCAATTTATGGATTCTAAATGCATATATGTAGAATTTCGTGGCATTTTACCAGATTATTTAATGTTATTCGAGTTCAAACCTATATGTTCAAAATCTGATATATAATACCTTTATTTGAAATTGTGATAGCAATACACGAGTTCATTTTGTTATTGAACATTTCAGTCAAAAACATGCTATTTATTTTGTCAATTAGCAGATATGAGCTGAAACGCACAGATCTGATTGAATCTTTGATCTATGTACAATCTTGGTAAAGATATAATATTTTCATAGTTGAGAGGTTTGTGGCTATGGGTTACTGATACATCAATAATTTGGAATTACTCCATTACCCATATTTTGGTTCATTATCATCAAGATGCGACACGTGTTTCGGCCCATAAGGCACTCATCAGGCATCAGAACCAAGCTCCATACGGAGACAAATAATCAAATAATTTCAGAAATTCAAAGATGCCAAAAATTGAACTGCATTTTATTGTCGTCAATACAAAACGTTATTTCCTTGTACTCCACTGAAGTTATGCAACATGCGTGAAGAAAACCGTCCTTCTTTGCATTTCAACTTCATGTGTCATTTTTAAGTATATTTTTTAAGCAGAAGGGTGAAACATAACTCCGTAAAAACCATTTTAATTTTATCTTATGAATGTTCTATATCATTGATATTAAACTGAATACGTGCAGCATCCATTTTTCCTTTGAAATAACACGAACACAATCTGCTGCGATATGCTTTGCCCTAATGTATATAACAAATGTATACCTAAAATGAATAAATCGACTCTTCCAACCAGTAAAATATATCGTCAAAATTATCAATGAGATAAAGACGAGACGTTTTGGATATATAGTATATCTTCTTCAAATCGCTTAGGAGTGGCACAGTTCTTTTGGGAATAATGGCCGAGGTTGACGAAGGAAATTTATCTCAAGGTGGTGCGTCTAGTACACCTTGTGGAACTTCTACTGAGGAATTATCCGGGAGAAATGCAAATGCTATGGAAACTCCTGACATTATGGGTCCTCCAGAAACGGTTTCAAACGCCGGTGGCGCAGAAAAAGATTCGGAGGACATTGAAAATTTGGAGTCCGCCTGTCCACCAAGTGATGAAAGTGCTGCTCCGAGTAATCCAAGTACATCACGTGTACCTAGTACTACACCAAGTGAACCAAGTACCTCAATTGAACTTGATACTGCACTAAATGGCTATAGTACCTCACGTAAACCTAGTTCCACACTAAGTGAACAGAGTACATCACGTGTACCTAGCACAACACCAAGTGAGCCAAGTACATCAATTGAACTTGAAAGTGCAATAAATGGTCATAGTACCTCACGTAAACCTAGTTCCACACCAAGTGAACCTAGTACTACATTAAGTAACTCACCGAAATCCATTGGCAAACAGGTGTCACTACCTACTATAGATTTAGATGCTCATGGAAACCTTGAAGTGCGTACTACAAGTTTGGAGACCCTCACTCCAGGAGTTAAATTCAGCGAGATCGATGTTCCTCGTTCTGTGCCCTGTACTGCTTTGGTGTCTCGTAAGAACACTCAACGCTATAAAACTTCAAAGGAATTGAGGGCTGAGTATATATTAATATCACTCAAAAATCGTGGAAGAAATGAAGTGAGCGCCAGAAGCACTTTACCAGCAAGGTTGAATTCTAGGAAGATTAACCTTCCAGGTGGACAACAGTACTGTGTGGATAGCAATGCTCCCTCTAATTCTGCGTCCACTTCCAGGATGGATATTTCAATTACTTCATATTCGTCCCCACAACCTGAGCAAATTATGCCTGAAACCTCTGATAGCTTCGAGAATACAATTGTGGAAAATGTAATCCCAGAAGACAGTAGTGGCTCTCGTGAAAACGAAACGACCCAAGTGAGATGCTCGTGTGATTTATCATATTTGTTCACATGCGGCTCGTTCCTTAAATTTGGCACTGTGGTACGTAAGCCTCTGCTTGACTTTCAGAATTATCTAGTGTAAATATTTACCTTTTTAAGTGGTACCCCTATACGAGACACCGAAAAAGATCAGGGATGTTTACATCGTCTGTGCCGAGTTTTAAAAATGCTATAATTATTGCTTATTTTCACTTTTTCTCATGCCGAGTTGGAAAGATGAAAATTACATGATGCAGACGAAAAGAATTATGATTCCAAGAATTACATACACACGGAAATATTGCGAAACCCAACTAAATCTCAATCGCATTAGCTTCTTGATAATGACATTTTCAGTGCTTACTGTTGATTTACATGAAACGTGTTTTTTGTAGTTTTTAAATTTATTCCCCAAAACATCGGCATGCTTTTTTCCAACCTGCATTTGCCCATTTGTGTAAAATTTAAGGTCATATTTATAGAGTAACATCTTATCATATTAAATGACAATGGATTCCGGGCTCGTTTAGACTCTAAAAATACTAATAGCGTTTCCTGTCCAATGTTATTTACCCACATTTCGATCTGCATGGTATTTTTCGTAATATAAAGTAATTTAAATTAATTGCAGTTTGCAGTATAGTATTTTTTGTAAAAACAATATTTACAATTTTGATTTAAATATTTGGAGAAATTTGAAATTCCTGCTCCTATTGCCAAACTTTTATTCATAATTCATTCGCCGATTTAGGACTCTATATAAAATATTTATTTAACGTAAGGAAACTTATTGGCAGAACCCCACTAAGCGTTCGAACATTATTGGGCATCATTTCGTAAGTTGACAAGACACAAGTTTAGGGAAATTTAAATAGGTTGTTTTAATTCGTAGATCGACATTTTGAGTAAGAGAGAGCAAGCACATTATTGACCTTTTCTACATTATTTTATTTACGACTGCCTATTGGAATTCTATGAATAACTTCAATTCAGAAGTTCATGATTATTGGTAAGTTAGTCGTGCAAATACAATTGTATGCTTACAACTTGCAAGCTGCTCGATCCAATAATAATGAGTAGCAGTACTCGGTAAATTAAGCTGTCATCGTGTTTCGCAAATATCTAGATGAAATTTGTTTGCATAATAACGTTGCTATTTATGCATAATCCGTAGATAACCTGTCTGGCCATGTCCGTTTGTGCCATCCTATTGTGGCAATGTCCGCGTGAAATCTTGGCAAGGACCCGATATTTGATTGCCACTGGTTTCATTGCATCCACAAGTGCCACTGTATCCTGTGGTGCCCATGTGGCTAAACTCACTCGTTCAAAAATCTCATGGATAACAGTAGTATGCCGGATGAAACCCCATATACTGGGTGTCCCGTAAATCTGCTGCCACTGCCACCAAATTGGGACTTATAAGGTTCTAACTGAAACGGTTTAAAATAAACGTTTTTCACGCTGTTCTTAGCCCCGATCATAACAAATTCCAATGAATATCTCGATCGTGAAAGGAAGCATTCCAATTTGGTGGCAGCGACAACACATTTAAGGAACACCCTGTATAGTTTTAAAGCTTTATTTAATTTTACATAGGAATGTATGTCTTCACTATTCATGTTCGTGATGATGGTGATCGCAGTTGGTTTATTCATTGATCGTTTCTGTCATCTCGAAAAGCAAGCAGTTATGGCAACCGCGGTTTGTAGACATCACTTAGTGTTATTGTATGTACTTGAAACTGCATACTTAATTGCAGAATTCTCAAATATGATGACTTAATTTAGGTTTATGGATGCTGTGGATGCTTTTTCTTGGCAGCCGATTTCTTGTATCTACTTGTTCAGAGGATTGCGTTTGATCAAAATGCCCCAAACTTGGTGCATACAAGCAACTGAATGTACAAAGAATACATGCATTAACTAATGCTGTAGATATGTATATAAAATAAAAGAATAAATGAAAATTATCGCATGCAACCCTCGTCCGAAGCTCAAAATAGTGATTATGACGCCATATTGAACATCTCGACTGCAAACAATGTAACGCATTTTGTTTTATATGAACATATGAACCTACATCTAAATGATCTGTTTATGCTTCAATTTCTTCATTGATCTTAACTGACCGTTCTTCAAAATCTCTTTTTGATATATACAGTATACTCAAAGCTTACAATGCGCATGCAGTATTCTGTCCTTGCAAAAATCTTTTGCCAAGCTTTACAAAACTTATTCGTCTATATTGAAATGCGAAATAACAGTAATTGGTGTCGTTAATTGTTTTTGGCACACCACATCCAGTTTTACTTGATACTTATTCTTGCATGGCTTATCTTGACGCGAGGAAGTGCAGCACCCGGTTTGACTTCCTCTGGCACAGTCCCCACGTCCGGTTTTCTGGACGTTGACGAGATTTTGTGAAGACCGATGAGCAATCTATCGACCGAGACATAAATTTAGCACATCGACTTGAAGTTCATGGCGTCTGTGGACACTTCGGACAGTGACATTTCGAGAAGCTCTTCAACCACAGAGAGAACTCCTCAAGCAGCAACTGCCACGAGGATCCAAAATGGCGCCGCGCTGAATGACGATCCGAAAGCGTTGATAGACATCCAGAAACTGATTTCAAGAGATGGAATTTTTCGAGCCATTCAAATGGTGAAGTATCGCGTGTTGTCATGCATACATGCGCATTGCAGTATTTTTTATCAATTTCCAATTTTTGCCTATTTTATTCAAGGGATTGTGCTTACTGGCGTTCATCTTTGTTCAAACTGCTCGTTGGTGTCGCCATGAAGGCGAACAAGTGTATGTTTGTGACACTGATCGTGTCCCAGTCTATCGTTTCTTCCCCGCAGTAACAGTAACTAGTTTTGCAGTTACATTTCTCATGTGTAGTTTGGATGTAACTAATGTATTCGACAGATTCCATGAAGATTTCAGAGGATGGCCCATTGTCATTTTGCTGGTATTTTGCCTTATACCGTAAACCGAAGTTACTTTGGCACAATTATAAGTGAATATTATACATTACAAAATATATAAGGAACAATTAATTCTCAATACTTCAATTTAGGAGTACATATTATGCGATTTTCGTTTGTGTTTGTTTCATAGATACTGTAGATGTCAAAACTATGAATACTTTATGTTTAAAAAAATCACTTCAAATATGTTTTATTTCTTTTGATAGTTTTAATACTTTGACTTGGTACAATTATAATGACGTTCTCTCAAATATGAACTCTTCTTACC
>WWPM01010301.1:0-14776 GCA_023279145.1 Glomeris maerens | reverse complement strand
ACTTACATTGATGAGATTTTTACTTTTCACCAAATGAGCAGCTCTGTGATATTGTTTTGTTAAAAACATGCATCTTGCTAACCAAAAAATGTCACTGCAATTACCTGTATTCAAGAAACATATTAGGACTGTTGCATGTGTCGGAATTAAAGGACAACATCAAGCATAGTTACTTCTTGACATAGAGACAACTTTGTCAGCCCAGAATAGAGCTCCATTATAATGTTGCTAAATGAGGAATTCACATACACATAGCAAAGGTAAAATTACGTCTTTGTAACGGTTATATATCACAAATAGCCGTGCAGACTTACACAGTTGAGACACTGGCGTATTAATTTCCGAAATTTCGCTAAAGTTTCCGCAGAAATCGAAGGTTCGTCGTTAAAAGTGACAGATTCTTCGCTGATAATTGACAAGTCGACTGCAGTAATACCCGCCATGTTTAAACAATCTAAACGGATTCAAATGTCGTTGTCCACTTCAAAATAAAGACGCTTGTGCTAAAGGTGTTGTTTACAATTCTAATTTATACATTTATAATTACCTAATTACATAACGCATAGAACACGCATTTTGTGAAAATAAAGATGGGAATTAGTTTTCTCAGAGATTGCAGGCGTTTTAAATATATTATAATGTGAAAAAAGGAATTAATTAACTTTGTTTGCAACAGTACTTTTGAATGTTTCGCGCCATTATATTATAAAAACAGATTACAGAAATGACTTTTGGAATACGTATATTGGTATAATATAGCATTATAAATTCCCATATTCCTTTTATTTTGTTTTAGTATGTTGTCAGATATCTGCAAGTTTATTCTTCAAAAGAACTGTTGTTTTTCCAAATACATATATATTGTAGTTAAGAGAATAAACTTTAATTGTTCGTACTAGATTAATAAAAAATACGTACAGTTCCTTTATATTTGTTTTTATATCAAATAGGGCTATATATCATTATAAATTAATTGCACTTGAGAATTGTGGTCATGGATATCGATGCATGCATGACCCAACAAATATTTGAAGTTACAAAATAGGATATAGTAAAAAGTTACATAGCTATTAGGACAGGGAAAACCTGATAGGCTTTGTGTATACCTACCATACGCACGTAGCCGTTGGTTACAAAAAACCTAGAAAAATAATCAAACATTTAGATCAAAGTTAATGCTCGCGTGAAAATCAAGAAATAAGAGACCAGTGTAAATATAACATCTAATCAATGTACTAATTTGGCACTGTTGCGAGTAAATTGCGTTCACGAATGCGAAACACCCACTCATATTTCCTGGTACCGTAAAGTTTGAGAATTTAAAAATAAAAAACAAATTTTGGAAGTAGCCATGAGAAAAGTCACGTATACACTTTATTCCGAATTTGTTTTTTGTTGTTGCTGGATGTGCACAATTATGCCGTCAACATTTTCAAACAATAAGTGGAAAAACATGCACCATCAAAGTCTCCAAGGAGACAAAAAGAGTACCATGTACATACCTAAATAAATATATACCTTTCTGCAGAAGGGTGCAAACATCAACAAATACCTGGAAGGTCATCGAAATTTATGAGGAAAGATGCCAGACAAACGTATTGATTGTCTTGATTTTCATTTTAATATCGTCTAGTCTTATAAGCAGGTCTGAAGCTATAAACCAGAAAATAATTAATAATTAATGTACTGCGAGATGTAAACGTCCTATAAGCCTATTAAAAATATTGTACGTTTATCAACAACATGCTTTACAATTAATATTAATTGATGAGTGCTGATGGTAATGTAGGCGGAAAAAGTAAGCAGTGTAAATTAGGCTTTACCAAAAGGTTTAGTTTTATGAAAAACAGCAGTTTTTATTTCGATCATTTATTATAATTTAACGAATAAATTCCCATCGTAAATACAATTCCTGAAAATTCGCTCATGTTGTGGAGAAATACTGCCCATAATAAGTTTTACCAATACCAAAGCTATATACAATAAGTTTGTATCCACTTCAATGATGCCTTCATTGATCTATTGTTTAAATACTAATGAATAGCTATCAAGTGAGATTATTTCTATTAAATACGGCATTATAGGCCGAGCAAAACCTTGGCAAGAAATTGTTGGCAACCATGTAAATATATATTATGTACCTATTATATAATAACATCAGTGAGCAGAATGAATCTGATAAGTTTGTCGACAAATCCTACAATTAACAGATATTGCTTTAATTATACAGATCCGTGGTACATTAAACTGGAATACAGTACTGATATACGATATATTGCAATTAAATAGAAACATAAATATGAACTTTTCTTATTCCAAGAAACATTGCATGAAGCCTAGGCTATTTTTTATTACACATATCATTTACACACACACATACTCTCTGTCGGTCACTACAGTTTCTGATGCAATAAATAAATTCAGAAAAGTATTGAACTCGTCATGTCACAGCAGTTTCCTTTGTAAATTGCTGGTGCAATACGGTTGCCATACGTCATTAATACAGTTAAAAACCGTATCACTATTGCTGGAAATCAAGGTAAACCACTGACCCACGAATAGGAAAACCTCTTGAGGAAAAAAGTGATATTTTGAATATTTTGTAAAAAAAAATAATCCTCTGAGAAAAAATAGGATAAACAATTTTCCCTTTCTAAAAAAACAAACGGAAACAATGATTTTTTGTTCAAACATAAGTAGTCTAGGTAGGGGGCGTTGCAGAGCATTTTGCATTCTGCCTTCGAGGAACAATGATGAGGTCACTTATTAAAAATCACAGCTTCAGCAAGTGTAAAAAAGTTGGACAGGTGTGTCTTTTATGACGTAACAAGTTGAAAGCCTGAAAACCGGTTTGAACTTCCGTTGTGACGTCACGGGGGAAAAGGATTGACATCATTGGTCGCCCCTCTGCGAGGGGGCGTGTCCCGGCCGTGAAATGATAAAATAAAACTTTGCTACTTGCATACTATTGCAATTACAATTTGTGGTGAAAGAAACAGGTAAACAGAAAAGGTAGCAGTGAGAAAACACAATACCTGAACAGGTGAAACGGAAAACTATTGGATAATTTTCCAAACTTGTCGATCCTATATTAAAGGTCATCACAGAGAAAGGTAAGAAAAGTTGGCACTGTCTCAATTGAATATTTATTACAGTATATTCATTTTAATTTTACAAAATGAAATATGACATTTAATATATCTAGTTTAGTTTACTTGATAAGAAAAGCAATATCACACTAACTTTTTGTGTACATATTGTAGGTATCGACTTTAAAAAATTGTACATTTAACTTTAAGCAAAACTTTTTGCAAACTTGCATAGGTATACATCTTAAATACATTTTTATGCACTAATATACAGCAATGTAATTCGCAATAATCAAATAGACTGCTTAAAACTAGTTGTACTTTTATACAAAATAAATATGAAATGTTGAGAAATGTTTACCATAATTCCAATTTATATCGCAACTATTCAGTTTCTTATATAAATATTTTATGGACGGAAAACACTAATTTGTGTACATGATTATTAGAGTTGTTAATACACACACAGCTAGTTTAAAAAATGTTGCTCGATCTATACAAGTTTTTGTTTTATAAAAACTAGTTTGCTTTATGAAAGATAAGGATATTTACAAGTGGAAAGTACCGTTCTGTTCCCAAAATAAAGGATATCCTTTATTTAATAAACACCTTTCGCATACACTATAATAATGTCGCTTGGAAATTAAGGATGGTCTATTTTTTTATAACGAGTTTTTTGAAATCTTGGAACTTGAAAATTGGGAATGTCCGAAAATGATTCATCGTGAAAAATTATTCCATGTACATCCTCCTTGTTAACTTTTTCTGCTGCGTAAAGAATGGGCCAACTATCTATGACAAAACGTGAAACACTAAAACACAAATTTGACTTTGCATGTTTAAGCAGGATGTAATGGTTATGAAAATGTTGGTCAGCACACTTTATGGGTTTGCCCTTCATAATGGCAAAGGATTCTGACACGTACCCTAATAAATATCAGGGACGTTTTTAAAAGTAAACCGTAGGTCAACAAGATGCTACATGAAACATTAATAAACTTCCACATACGACCATTAACATTAAATATATTTCTCACATTAACGAGTTTCAATAATTAATCAATGTTATTCATCTTCGAGCACATAGGGAAAAACGCTCAATCGTCGATAACAGTTAATCAATTCACATTTGAAACATAACATCAATCCATAAATTTTTGTGATAACATATTCAGCAAAAATATGGAAAACAACACTATTCATCAACAAGTGTGAGCAACTCCCACGAGTTGGCCACATGTGTTGGAAATTAAATAGTAGACCTACATGGGAAATTGGGATCCATCTGAAGTGACACCAGTGACACACTTCAAACTTTTCGCATTGGATTACAAAATATTGCACGTGGTTTGCTTTACAAATGACCAATTTATTTCCGAAATAAGCAGTGAGAAATAAACAACAAGAGACTGCTAATAGCCACATGCGATTGTCCTTTTGCTATTTTTGGCACCCCAGATTATTTGCTGCTCTTCGAGGTGAATAATTTTGAAGGGAAACGTTAAATGTTTATAGGGTCCATCGTCCTCCGAAACCTTCAAAAAACTAACAAGGTGAAGTGAAGATGAAATCGAAGCCACTCCCCCATATTTTTCCCCTCCTTATTTCATGCTACATGGGTTTTACCAAAAAAAAAAAAACTATTTGTGTTTAGGGCAAGGGTAATAGACTTTCCATTTAAATAAGCAAGATCAAGAACAGGTTTAATTTTAGTTTCAAATCAAGTCAATTTATTCCCAGAATAGTAACCACTAAGTCACTTCAAACATTTAGATTATGCCTTAAACATTTAAACAGCAACCTTCACGGGCTTTATCACTAAATTCCATCTTTAGTATTCATTGGATAAAGCTGACCGTGAAAAATTAAAAAAAAGACTTGGTGCGCAAAATGACCGAGTCTGCAAAATATCGCTTCATGCGTTAGTCATCATCAGAATATTCCAACATTAATATTCCCCATTATTTTTTCTCCATATATGTATACAGACACATTGAATGCTTTATGAAAAAGTGGATATTTTCCAACAATGGATCTCGTTGCCAAGTTTCTTACGTAATTAGCCAAAAATGTGACATAAAAATATCCGCACAGGCTTTCTGCTATCTATATCACCAATTAACATTTCCCAAATTTGATATAATAGAAACAAAAACAGGGCACAGGAACATTCCCATTATACAGTTATGCATTGTTATTTAAGTACTCGAATGGGACCGAAATAATGTATTGAGAATATCTTTTTGACACAGTATATTATAAAAACATTTCATATAACAATTTTTATTGTTGGTTTTTTAGTCTTATTTTCCCGGGAAGTTGTGTTAATTGGCAAAACAAACTGTGAAGCAACCGCATACAATGTTTTAACATTGTTTTTATTATGTAATACACGACGGCTTTTATATTTTTTTATTATTTCTTTTTTTTATAGTGGAGGTCGAAGGGGAAACTATTGCTAAATCCTCTTGGACATCCGGGATGGAACTGAATTCACTATGGGTTGTGTAAGTAAAATAAGACCATTTATATTCATGTACTGCATACCGGTATGCGTTATAACTGCTACAGTAAAACCCGTATTAAGTTGGACACCATTGGTGCAGACAAAAGTGTCCCAGTTGGAGAGTTGTCCAATATCTCCAGGGATGACTGAAAAGTGTCCAAAATTTTTTGCGCTGCTTTTATACATTTATTGAACAATATCACATTAATTACGAGGTACAAAAACGTGCATCTGCATGTAAAAAAAAATAATACGTACACTATCATAATTTTATTAAAATAATTGGTTATACTGCTTTGTTTAAATATTATTTCCGGAATTCAGCAGCCAATAGGAAATTGTGTTTTCCATGTGGGACCATGGCTTTTGATCCACCACATGTTGGGCACAAAGGAAATGTTAAATTTAGAGAGGTTCCCTAATTTGGTGGGATTTTCCATCTCCAATATGTAAGGTAGACAGGTGTCCAACATTTTCAGGTGTCCAACTTAACAGGTTTTACTGTAGTTATAATTAACATACAACTGCAAACGAAATTATAATAGGCAAAATCTTTTCTCAATTTGATGCAAAGACAAGTGAGGAAAATCTTACAGTTACTACAAATATAAAGCATATTATCATACTAATTTTAGCATTTGAAAAACTTTAAACGCATTCATTTCGCAAATTCAGATCATGTTTAATCCGAACATTTTTTGTGAAAACATTTTTTAACTGTAGCCCACCCAGAAAACCCTTCGCATAGGTTTGAACAATGTGGCAAATAACACACAAACAAACAAAAACATAATGCTCACGAATACAAGGAAATGAGAGAATTAGAAGCCTTGGGAGTATTTTCCTTCGTATTTTGTTGTTTGAGAATAATAAAGTTAGGGTGTGGTGAAATATAAAGTACAAAGCAAATTAAGCAGTTCCTCTACAAAAATTGAAAAATTACAATTGCTTGAATGTTTTCTTACGATTTCTTTTTGTAGGCTGTATCCATGCCACAATGAACCTTTGCAGTAAAAAAAAATTGAGAAAGATTTTAACCAGGCTTACTATAAGTTTAAGTATCAAAACATGCAATGAAGCTAAACAATAAGTTACAGTAGCAACATTTTTCAAGAGGCATATAAAATATTAAAAATATATGAAATATTCATACCCTTTGTTTTGTCTGACAAACATGCAGCAGATAGGGTTGCTTTTAGTTGTGGAGGTCACATGGGCGGTAACCAATAAGATTACAGCTTCTGTTCGGCTCACTTTTGTTTCACACACCGAATTAACAACTTTTCATTGTCACGTTTTCGGATGTCACAACAATTTTGTTGCATATGAATTTCTTCTCAAAGGCAAGTGAAATCCACCATCCTCCAAGAAACTAAAAATTCCACCAAACTGTATATAAGACTTTAGTGCTTGAGATACATGTCAAACAGAGGCTATGATGGCACCAAAACAATATGAAAAAAGAACTCCTCAAGAGTTCGTGTTCATCATCCTGGTAGAGTAATTAATCTATAATAACAAACAACAGGGGGAGCTAGAAATCAAAAACCTCAACGCAGCCTGCGCAATGGAAAATTTTGTTTTTTCTTACAAGGCAAACAAGTCGCAAATATATAGCTTACCATGACTTTCATTCACATGTGATAATTTGACTTTGAACCTGACTGTACTGTTAATGTTTTATTACCCAACTGCAACAAAGTTTTTTCCGAATCAATTAATCCTGAAATCTTAATTACAAATGCAATACAATCTATTGTTGTTTTCAAGTGGGAATAAATTGCCTAATTCAAAATTAAAAAGGGCTGGTTGTTATCGAGATATTCCCACGACTTAAGTTTAACAGAGCATGCATAAGATCGTAACTTAATTTGTAAATTGCAATGATATTTACGTATTCATGTGTGCTCAATCCAGTGGTTCCAAACTATTTGACCTATGCATCTGCCTTCAAGGTTATCCAAACCCTAACTTTGTAAATAGAATAGCTGGAGCAATAGGCCTAGTTCAAATCCGTACGTGAAATAAAACATTCAAATTAGTACCACAGAGCAACTTTTAAGTGAAATGGACCAGAGGAGAAGCGGCAACAAATTGATTAATTTTGGCAAATTTTACATGAGACGTGTATTGCAGGGAAGATGACCGATCTTCCTTGGCTATCTTCCTTGCAATACATGTCTGGTATGAAATTGCCACTTAAAAGTTGCACTGTGATACTAATTTTAATGTCCTCTTCAACGTACAAATTTTAACGAATGCTCCAGCAGTTGCACATCACCGCATATTCATATTTTTAATGTATGTGATAATGTAGAAGTTATTTTTTTAAGGGTGCGGGTGGAGGGCAACAGACTTTATCTTTACCTTGTATAATTACACACTCTGCTCATTCATTGAACCTTAGGGCATTACAAAGTTAAGGCAAAAATTTTCAAATGGTTTACTTAAGGTATATTTTTCTTTGCTCTGTTTTAATTGATAATACAGGTTGGTTCTGGTAATTGGAGTAGCTGTGGCATTTTACAGCATATGTCGAGGTTGGAGAGGAATGAGAGAAGCTCAACAACAAGCAACAGAAGCTGCAGCAGCTGGCAACATGGGTGTGGGGGCTCCATTAACGGGCAGAAGAAGGGCCATGCAAGCCCTTGTGGCACCTTATTCTGGTCTAGTGCAGCAACTCAGATCCCAAGATGCCCATCAGGTAATTGATTCGCAGAATTCAAAAACAATGGTGTTTGCGACATCGTGTTTACCTTCGTTAATTAATCTCCTCCCATTAAATCAACAACAACAACTACTACTGACCGGATAGCGCTAGATTTTTCCGATCTTAATTCTTTACCTTGGATATGTCATTTCTATCCTACCTTAAATTGAGATTATCCTTTTTCGCGCCAATAAACAAGTGATATGCTGTAATAAAACTGAAAGCACTTAAAAAAGTTGGGAAACTATAAACGATAGACTTATTATCGAACAGTAATAATTCGCATATACACACATGCCAATATGCAAATGTTGATTCGTATCTAATGTAAATAAGAAATAGAATTGAAGCCAATGACATATTTGAAGAAAACAGGAAACCCGCCAAAACAAGAATGGTTTTTGTTCGGAAATCCCCAGTAACCTCATTATAAATACTACTACTACAAAATTCGCCTCCTTCAGTGCGTCATATACCAAAGTGGCAATGAAAAAAACAATGAAATTTATATATGCTGTCCTTGGAATGCATAATGCTTTAATACAAATATTCATATAGGCAAAAAAAAAAAACAAACACGTGGGCAACATGGCGGAACTAGCACTAACTTGTTCCCACTTGCTTTTCCTGCCACTAAAACTGTACTTAAAATATTCTTAAATAAATTTTCAAGATATAAAACGAGTTTTAATTACTTTGAGCAAACATTAGACCAAACTGTATGATTATAAACAGAATTCAGCGACTATTTTTGGTAGATTAGAATCACGTTTACGTGTAGAGGTCATATATCGAGGGGAAATCCCTATAAACCTGAATTTGAAGGTCCGCAGGCCACAAGACATAAAAATTCAATAAGTTTTTATATTAAATCTTTAAATCGCCCACTGTGGTAGTATTTTCCGTCATAATTAAATTAGTATATGATAATAAATATTATAAAACCGAAATATTTTATTAAATTATATTTAATTGTGTATTGTATCACAAACGTTTAATTTTCAATTTATTATGCAATTCGTGTGATGGCATAATTATGATCTGCATTGTAACTATTAATTATATAAATGTGTTGCACTGTGAGACTGAAGGGCAAACATAATGGGAAAAATGTATTTCGCGAATATGTACTCTTTTGAATTGCACATATATACTATTTGAACAACTTGTAAATATGTCATTTAAACAACCTCGAGGTATACATAATTTGGCACAGTCTTTTCCGACATGTTAATTGTATTGTATATCCCAGTTCCCCCCGACATTATTCAATCTAAACTTCCTCGTTGTATGGCTACTATTATAATACACGTCTTCCGCCACCTTCTTTTGCTCCAACAATTATCTTAACACTGTAGTAGGTCTAAGTATAGGTGTATTAATTTTCTTTACGATTTCCTCCTGCCAGTGTTGCATTCAAAGAACATATTGTTCACACGAAGATTGTATTCATTGCATTAACTGTTGTGTCGTTCATGCTCTATAAAGGCTAAATTCATTCATTCATCCACTTCACAAAAGTTTAAAAGTGGACAGGTCACCGTTTGCAATTATGATTAAAATATGAAATATCTAATGGTGTCACTATACGCGGCTATTTAAAAATCGAAAACTGCTTTTAAAATAATGCAAATGCTTAAATTCATTTCATAGTTCTTTTTTGTTTCAACTTATAGTCAAGACTTTTCTTCATTTCCGGAGCTTCTGTCTACGATAAAAATCCTCCTAGCTACGATGAAATCATGGAACCACCTCCAAGTTACGATGAAACAGTGAAATATGCTTCAATACCGCCACCTACACCAACATTTCCGTTGGAATTACCGCCCAGTTTCAGCTCTAATAACTCAATTTCAATCAACATGAACATGGTAGCTGCTGAAGACGGATCAAATCATGGTGTAGTTGGTGGACCATTGACTCCCCCTCATCATGTGGTTAACAGTGTACTTGTGGTTCCTCAACGCCAAGACTCGGTTTCGGCAGGAAGTTGAGCCATAAAAGTAATAATTCAGGGGCAAATTTCCTTATATAGAGCTATTTTTACGAAGAAATGGAAATGAATCTACATGGAAGAAACATAGTGCGCTGCTGTACGTCACATGATCCGACAAATTTCCACATGGCGGGAAAAACTGCTGACGTGTGAAAGAAGATCATCAGTGGAACTTGCTTATACATCACCACCTCCCACACAAGTTGTGTACATATATGCCCCTATTTATATTTGTAATACCAAGTACAATTTCCATACTGTGCAATACCAAAGGGGAGGATACATGCCAAATGCACAACTGTGTCACTTGCATTGCCACCAAAACGTTTCATAATTTGCCTGCCTGAGTAACATTTACATGTTGCAAAGTAGGCACCAACACCTGATGGCACTCGTTCGACTAGTGAGCCCCCTGGTGTTGGTTTTTCTTTCGTTGTCCCCACTGTAGAGGCACTTTCTGTCTGTGGAGCAAATTCAGAGCAGAATATATGCAGAACTGACACAGAATTTCTCGGAAGTTTTTCATGAAAATTGCTCAAGAGCTTCAGTGTCTCACTCGATCCATGTAATAATTAAAATAATTGAACTACTTTCACCCTTATGTTGAATATACTAGAAGGATCTACGTATAATAAGCAAATCATATGGGTCTGCATACATTCTGCTGAAAATTTCAGAATGGAATCAATTTTGATGTCAATCCGTCCGGCAATTAAAATCAGAAATCCACTGTGTGGATTTTTTTTTGTATAATTGTAACATATCACTTGTGTGGTTGTAGTATGTGTCAATTGTTGTTTTTATACATACATATATTAATAAGATATCTCATGGAAATAACGTTTGGCAGCCGAACAACTTATTTATTTGAAAGTGTAACAACTTCATTTCTTCAGATTAGCACAGCTTTATCAAAAATAGCACAGTTATTGATTCATTGCACATGGTGCACACTAGAAATACAGCATTGAACATTTTATACTATGGTTTATACTGTATATATGGAAAGTTGAGCTAAATGGAAATCCATGTTGGCATAGGTACAAAACGAACATGTTCTGTAATTGAGGAGCTAATATATATATGCATCACACAATATTAAATCATTATGTTCAATTTTCTATAAATATTATGAGCCATAGCAGAATATTGCCCAAGCTATAGTATATCATCATTCATTTCATGCCAAATTGTGTACAGCATTTCCATGTGCAGACAATGCACAATTGTTTAGTTATACTGAAATATTGAAATTTCAGGGAAAATAAACATTCCATATTCTCATATTCCTAAAGATTCAGAAGAAATTTCAATAAAGTTGTAAGTTATTTAAAGAATAGTATTTTGAACAAAACTGAGATCAAATAATATTTAGACACACAATAAGCAGTGTGTACATCCGTACCTTGTCAGCATTTGTCGGAGTTTTTACTATTAGATAATAAGTACATGTAATAGGTCCTGCTCAATCCAGTTTTGCATGGGTTTTCCCTAAACTTTTTGCTCACCTAACCTTGTATTTTTTACGATGCAACAACATACATCTGTATCGCATATATATATTTATGAATAAAAACTTTTTTGAACAAACAAGTTTTATAAAAAACATTCAATATCTGCACTTATTGTCACTGTTACATACTGAATGCGCAACTGTTTTTCAATTCGGATTTTTCACGGTCACTTCTGACCTTGCATTGTACGGAAAGCCACTTCATAAATTTTCTTTGCCAGGTATAATTCTTTTCTGTTTTAATAGTATTAACCAAGCAATGACGTAGCTAGTGCATGTACTGTAGTGCTTGAATGCATAGCAGAGCTCCTGAAAAAAACAAGTCCAGCAGTAGTATGTAGCCATGAAAAGTCGCATTCAGGTTTAAGCAATTCATTGCGGCAAACTCTTACGTCAATTGGCTCACGCAGTCAACATGTTGGTTAGCAAAGAAAAAAAACCTTGTACTGTACTTCCAAGAAAATCAACCCCATTTTAGAGAAAAACTAGCCTTGCAATAATACGGTGAAAATAGATTTCTGCATATGGATAGTAAAATTCACCAGATTTATAACGATGGATATTTAATGCAGCATTAACATACGCCAAATTTCCTGTTACAGACTGGCCCAAAATAATGTATCATGTATAGAATCTGACAGTTGGCAAAGACATCAAACACGAGTATATAACATGAGTGTGCAACTCTCACATGTAAGTGGTGCCACAATAGGAAACAAAAACAGGACCGGGAACCTGTTACATATGTCAGTATGAAAGAAAAGCCAGCGCCTTATGGGGAAAACCAAAATTTACTCTTTCACTTGATGGCTCTCATGCCATGTAACATCCTCAACCTTGAATACAATGAAACTTAAAAATAAGCGTATTTATAATGATGTTGTAATTACCGTAGATGTCAAGACGCAAGCAGATTTAAGCTCGTAGGTTTCCGCGAGACTTTTCCAGGATATCCTTCTTGATTTTTGGGTAGTTGGGGAACTTTTCCAGGACCTAAGAGAATTCCCTTCATTAAAAAATGCTCACGTATTTTGCCATTGAACATTAGGATGCATATTATAAAAGCACGTGTGGTACATGGTAATTTGAAAGTAAGAGATGAACGGTTGGTCGTGAAATCTAGTGTTAATACTTGAAATATTTTATTAACCCTGAATATGAGGCAGAATAAAATTTAAGTAGCCATAAAATTCGTTTAATTATGTACTTGATTATAAATGCTGCAATTCAATTAGTAAAAATAGTAAGAATTGATGAGAATTACCAAATGACACACGTCAATTGCCGCAGCATATCGCTTTGCTTTCATGTAATTGAATGCCAACTTGTAACCTGGAAATATACAAAACAAATACATCTTATTTTCTATTGCTGCACCACTCCCATAATTCATACCAATTGCCGGATTATTCTGTCCTCCAAATTTCCAAGCCATTTCATAATTAGCTGATGCATCTTTGTAAGAGTTTTCCTTTTCCATTATGTAACCCATATATTCGTACGCCTTGCAGCTTGACTAAATGATATTTGAAGCGATCATAATTAAATCCGCAATCAATTGTAATATTATTTTCATTAGAATATGCACTTGCCTTATTATGCTCTAAAACACGCTTTAATAGTTCGGATCCCATGTCGTATTTGCCAGACTAAAATTCAGAACAAAAATAATGGCAATTTAAACATGTGTTTGCAGTAGTGAAATGCATTGCAAAGTACCTGGATGTAAATGTCAGCAAGCAGAAGCCAACATCTTTCTAAATATTCTGCATCCTGCGTACATATCAAACACATAAAACCTATTTTAGATGAATTGTGTATTGGGGAAAAAAAATCACCTCGAAATTCCAATTGTTTTTAGCTATTCTTTTCAATTGATTTCTCGCACGTGGAGTCTGTTTCAATATCATATAGGCCGTTGACATCCCCAAAATTAGCAACAGGTTATCCCTCTGTCACGCACGTACAGAAAACAAAAAAGTAAAAGAAGAATGGGTTAAAATTCCATTATATTATATTTGTGTAACTCAATGTGAAACGGAAATTTAGATGAATGTCATGCATGCACTAACATAGAGTTCATTATTCGCCAACTGTAAAAATTCATTCAACGCTTTGTCTGCATCTTGCTTTTGTTTGGTTGCCAACAGAAGGAAACTGCGTAGCACTATGTGGTGAATATCTCCCGGATTTGGTTGCAGCTCCTACATTAAAATAGAAATGGGGAAATGGCAAACATAGCAGAGCAAAGATTTGAAATGCTGCTTCCAAACAATCGAGCATTATGCAATTGCTCACCTTCATGAGCTTATCAGCTGTTCTTAGAGCTGCATCCTTAAAATCCAGTTTGTCATGACCACTACATGCCAACATACAAGTTATTAATTACTGTTGCAGCTTTACGATAACTTAAAATTACAGCAGAAAACATAATTTAATTGTAATAATTATTGATGTTCATTAAATAACATAAGTATTGGACCTAATATTTATATTGTAATGACATCGTGTCCAATTCTTAATCAATGAAATTACGATGAATTGATTCTTACTTTCCTTCGACCGAATCGAAAGTTTCACTGCCCAACATTTCATCGTTTGGATTCAAGCAGATTTCAATCATATTGTAAACTGCTTTCTGTCCCCAAACATTATCTCTTCTTGCTTTGTTGAACAGCTTCAGAGCATTATTGGAGCTCCCAATATACCTCAAAAGAATGCGTATATTATATAAAAAAGTACATAAATAAATAATTCGAAATTTCATTAAAAAAACTGTCACTACCATTCATATAATCCCTTGCAATAATTAAATCCCGGATCAGACAGCAATCTAGGTGAACGTTTTTCAGTTTTTGCGAAAAAATCGGACACATCATTCAGTTTTCCAACACGTCTCATTACTTCCACAAAACGAGCCATAGCTTCATACGAATCTGATCATAATTCATGTTATTACTTT
>WWPM01010298.1:0-21463 GCA_023279145.1 Glomeris maerens | reverse complement strand
TCTAATAACACATTTCATCATACAATTAATTCACAAACAATTTCTCACCTATACTCACACCTGCAAACAAATTAAAATAAAAAAAACTGTCCAATCCTGCACCAAATCCTCGCAATAACATACGTGATAAACATCGTAATTGGATGCTAAATAATACATGTCAAAAAAGAAACCCTGGGAAACGACTAATGGGGAAAAATAAAACTACGTATATCCTTGTTGCAAAAGGCAGAAACATGATAGGATCACGTAATATTGTGCCACATTACAAGCTGCAATAAATAAGGCAATTGTCAAAATTGAAAGTGCATGCCATGAAAATCGATTTGCAGTAAATTCTCCAGTATAAAAAAGGATTTGGAGAAGAAAGAGAGAAGGAGAGAGATGAAAAATTAGCTTCCCACTCCAAACAAGTCGTATCTTATCTTAATTAGGGAACAATGGTTACAGCATCAAGTGGAATTTGGGCTGCTGCGTTGCTAGGCAACCGATTCCGTCACGCCATCTATATAGTAGTAATAATAAACGCGTCGACAAAAGCCGCATAAATCTCTCCCTCTCTCTTTTCCTTCAAGAAAAACAAACATCGACCTTATATATTTGCATTTTTACCATCACTCACTAGACATATTCATAGCACTAATAACATCCATACCGCATCAATAAAACTAATCACATAAACAACCGGAAGTACAGCCTATCAATACCCCCCCTTCACACAAAAAAACCCAGATATTTGTCATTTCGGTCAATAATGGATCATCTCTCCCAGCCACAGATTATATTATTGCAGTATAGGCCTATATATATATATACCAGACAGATTTTCACGCAAAAGTAATATCAGTTTCGGGAAATATTGATGGGAACACATACCCATCCAAACTATATTGTCTTTTGCTACAATATTATAACTCGTACATGAATGCAAACAACATGATATTGCAAGCAAGAAAATACCTTAAAAATACAATTTATTTTCAGTTCGGTATAAAGTGCCTGCATTTGCAATGCATTTTTGAATACTTATATAATGCGATGTACTGCATATACCGGGTGAGTCACAAGGAAGCTTTTCCGCATATCCCCGTTTTTTCCTCACAACTCTTGCACCGATTGTCCGAAATTCACTCAGTTTGTTGCAATGTCTTCACAAGACAGCGCTTAACATTTCTCTAATTGATATCGGCCCCTCTAGCATCAATAACAAAAAAGTTAGCCTTTCGATGACCTTGATAGCACCTGCCAAGGTCACCAATGAGGGCAGCGTCAGACGGCCCACAACCTGCTGAGTACTTGTCATATGTCTTTCCATTCCTTCACTGTTAATTTAGATGAATAACAGGCCGTGACCGGATTTATGACTCACCCGGTATATACAGATTATTCGAGTCCTTATATCCGAGACTCAATACGGCAGTTATTTTTAATAATTATATTAATGTTACGTGTGAATATTAAATTTGATGCAGCACAAAAGTTCACTTTGAAATTTACGTATATTAAGCTTTGTTTGAATTATTGAAAGTGGGAGGAGTGAATTTGCTACATAATTTATGGACGACTCCCTATAGAAATTTAAATACGTTATACTATATACGAGAAACACGTTCAATACGTATATACAGGATACAGGGGGACTGTGACAAAAGTGTACGATAAAATGGAGGGAGGAGAGTATAATTCCATCAATTTTTCCCGTCATTACCGTGCAAATCCGAATATTGGCAAAGTTTGGACCAAATTTCCTTTTTACACACATAAGTAGTACATTGATACTTTAGCCATTAGAAAATTCTATTTTCTTTACTATTAACTTTATTGTGCAAATTTTACCAGAAAACATGACCGATCGTGTGAAATTGCAAAAACCAATAAATTTATAGCCGCTTCTCCTCTGCTCCATTTCACTTAAAAGTTACTCTGTGGTACTAATTTGAAAGTCCTCTTCGACGTACTAATTTGAACTTTTGCTCCAGCTATTGCATTTAAAATGTTAGGTTTTGGATAACCTTGAAGGAATCTGCAAAGGTCAAATATTTCGGCACCACTGCATATTCAGATCTTTAATATTTGCGATAATGTAAAAGTTTTTATTTTTTAGTTTTCAGTATACTAGGTTATAGTTATTTTACTTGTTAACACTATAGAAACAGTTGTTAATTATCGAGATGCGGAGGGAAAAAACCTATCATTACACTACTGTATACAAGGGAATGAATGAAACGCATTTGCAATGAAATAATACACGGTGCAAACACAGACTGCCAATGTAGTTATATACCATACAATACTTCATTAAGGACTTCCCCTTCCTACATAAACTATATATAAAATTGTCAACCATCATTTTGGGTTTCAGTTGTATAGCACATTATGCGGTGTTTGCCACGAATTATTTATTTAGAAAGTACATGTTTAATGTAATGATCAAACAATTGGCATATTTGCCTTCCATGAATATTTCAAAACCTACTTCTACATAAACATATGGCAATTGTGTATTTTGCCGAAACGTTTGGCGCCATGTTGCATATAACTTCAGAATTATTAACCCAAGTTTTAATCGCAAAATTTAACATTCACGAAGGTTATAGTGTGTACATATACACACATTTACGTGCCAAAACTCAAATAAGTTCTGAATTGGCAGGCGAAATTTGTTAAATAATAATAATAATGCATATTTTCCAAAAATTCTTCATTTCAAACGAGAGACTAAACAAAATGGCGGCGCCCATGCATAAAAACCTCCTTTGAAAACGTGCATTCATTTTTAACGAATATTTCTCACTCCTTTTTAATTATTTCCCAATTTTCAAATCACAAACTCTGAAATCATGGCCCAAATAAAAACTCCGCCTGTTTACGACTTGTGTATTAAATAATTAATAACTTAATTACGACTAGCAGTTGCCAACAACTCTAAACACGTTTCCCATATTACCATCTAGTATACTGTATATATGTATGTATAATATAACTGCAGAATTTACTGAATTAATAAACAAACGCCTGGAATAATTAATCGACATGCACGACATTTTGCCATGATGTTAAATAAAAGGCGAACAAAGGAAATACTCACAACAATAATGAAGGTACAATTTCATTGGGTCAATATAACATACTATTGGCTGCGCATGCGTGTCACACACCACAGTCGTATATAATAGGCTTGTGCAGCAGCAATAAAGCAAAACGAAAATAGGCCTAACAATTCAAAACTTCACATGATTCAAAAGTTTCCATCATTAAAATAAACTCTTATTTATCCATCACCAATAATAATATTTAAGTAGATATACACATAGTATATTGGCCGCCATCTTTATGTTGACAATTGCTATTTATTCAACCAACACAGTCATTGCATGTCATGTGGTCAGTTCAATACAAACAGTGCTGCGCATATTTTATAAGTGACTCTATCTGCATTAAAAAAAGGCAATAATACGTGCAATAGTTAAAAAGGTCACTTTTCGCCATTTTCCTGCGCAGGAAAATCGTACTATTTTTGCTTTTGCACCTGCACAGCCCAAGTAAAGGTATTTTTAGCATCGATATGGGTGGGGCAAACTCATTGAACTCGTTCTGCAAAGAGATTAATAGTATATTATTACAGAGAAGTTTTCAAGATGCCACAATTCAGTACACAACATGAGCAGGTCAAGGTAGCAGTGACGTAATAACACAAAACAGATACAAATACTTATTTAAAGTAAGAATACAAACTCAAGGACGTTTTTTCTTACTTTTTAGACCAAAAACCAACCAAACACGGCTAATAAAACAAACGCACAAAATACCCTTATAAATCAATCATTTCTGCTTAGGACTAAAATTTAAATCGAAATTTATTGGATTAAATTTCGAAAATTTGATTCGTTTTAAAATATTGAATATTATATAAATGTCCAATATTACTTAATTACACTTCCTTTTTTACAACTTCAACATAATTACGTACTCAATAAAAAACAAACACGTTCATTTAGCTTTAAAAATCCCCCACCTAATCCTCTCTGACGTCATCTTTCCTAATTACACAGCAACTGATGCAAAAACCGACCAATTTCATTTATAATTACATCCAGAATGCTGATCATATAATCAGGAAACCAAAAAAAAATTATTTCTGTCAGTCAACACATACACAAAAAAACCACATTCATTTTCATTTGCTAACACGGCTGA
This sequence comes from Glomeris maerens, assembly GCA_023279145.1. NCBI lineage: Eukaryota > Metazoa > Arthropoda > Diplopoda > Glomerida > Glomeridae > Glomeris > Glomeris maerens. The sequence continues at coordinate 17,266 of WWPM01010298.1, read as the reverse complement.
TTTTCTGATAAAATTTGCATCCAGTTTCATGAATGAGGGGGGGGGGAGGAAAAAAATCCGCATTTCGTTTTCAACAAAAATGAAAGTAAATTTCATTTATATACGAGGTCGATATTGGTGCATTAAGCATTCCCCCTTAAAAAAATATAATCGATACCTAGCTCTTAAAATGTTTTATGCTACTGTGCAATATTGAACTATGTAGATCCAATGGTCCATCTTTTTTCTACGCTGCAAGCGCCCAAAGAAAAATAAAGTGCATTTCACCAAGAAGAGATTTTTATGCTGGCAACGGACAAAAAATTCATCCATATTTTTCAAAATGTCAACCACTGATTTATCTATCTAGCCATAGATTTACAAATTACGTTCCCACAAATATTTAATTGAAATATTGTAATATAAACGCAAGGACAAACAAACAACTTGACACCTCAATCTGAATGTAATTCTGGTTTCATGTTCGCCATCTGGTGTTCAAAGTTAGAAACATCAGTCGCACTTTTGTTTCATAGCGTATCTTTTTGTCAAACATGAAACTTTGTGACGGAAAAGAAAATACTAAGTGTCATTGTTTGCAGAAACTAGAAAAGAAAATATCAAACACAATTGCACTTGTTTCCCCCATTTGGATAATATCCAGATGGTTATGTTGCCAAAATTCGCCATTGAATAACTCCACTTTGGCAACAATGAAACAAATTATATCTTCCTTCATCACTCATGAGATCCTCTTGCAAAAAAAAAAATCTATACATTTTTAAAAAACCAGAACTGTAAAAAATATTAACCATCATAACTTTTGCCATTGTAGTTTATCAAAATACAATTACAAGTGTGTATCTTTAAATGTAATAAGTTTGAACTTATTGTATTATCTCTTCGATATTTATTACAAGGTCAACTTAGTTGACCTAATTGAATTCAACAATTTATCACAACTTTTGGCCAAGAGGAAAAAAAGCTACAAAATTCACTTTAATAAGGTTTTCGACCTGGAATGTGGGAGGAGTCAAGATATAGGTCAATAGTGTCTTTAAGTGAATTATTGAACAAGTATATTAGTGAACTTGTTGAATTTCCTAAAGATTAATTGTATCAAAAATCCTCAAAAATGATGAATTAAATTTACCATTAGTCTCCATCATTTCCAGTTTTTTTTAACTTTCCTGAACATTGTTTTCCCCAAGTGCAGTGGCAACTACAAAAGCGTTTTACTAATTTGAAAAATTCGTTGATTTTTTTTTGACACAAAAGTGTCAACACAAGTCTGCACTTTAAACCTTATTAATGTAGAACGCGCAATACCCACTGTGTACAAAATAAATAAAGTCAATAGGGAATATTTCAACTATGACGTCAATCAGATTTATCAAAATTAAGCGTTCACAGTCGGGAGTAGGAATGCTGCCAAAACCAATTACACTTAACCCAGTCTCTCTCACACACACAGCGCGGTTAGCCAATAAATTCTAGCCAGAGTCAAAGCTAAAAAGTCCGATGGACGCGAATCACGTGGGGACAATATGTGCAAGGGGGGAAAAAGGCACGGGCGAGTCCATCGTACCAAGGGGGTTTAACAGCGGATGATCGCCGAACACGCTGCGCACATTTCCTTCAAAAAATTAATCAAAACTCACTTTTCACGCTCATAAGCCTGCTAACAAACTGCCATCCGTTAGCTATTTGACCGACTGCTCACGTAACTGCCTCAAACAGGCCAATGGCAGTTCAAGAAAACCCGACTCGGTATAGTTGACAATGGAACTGTTTTGTCAGTTTTTGGAAGAATTATGGAAACTCGCAACTTAAAACGGTCGGAAATTGAGAAGAAAGCGATTTACCTGCTGTAAGGGTCGTTGTTGATTATCTGTTGAGTGCCGAGTTGGGTTATATCGGAGTACTAGAAGCAACTTTTTGACCGCGTGTTCCAAACGCCGGCTTTCACTATATAGTTAGATGGAAATTATTGTCTCTCGCTTCGATGAGCGCCAAGTGGGACCCTTGTGCGAGGCTAGATCGCCAGCCGACTTTTTTCTTTGGCACGTCTTCCGTAAATAAGCTATATAGAAATGGCCGCAAGTTCGAGTCGTTTTCACTTCGACAATACACAAGCCGACCGAATGGACGACGAACGTCACAACTCCGATGCCACCGTGAAAATGGCCGACTCGGTGGGAAAAATAAAGACGAAGTCGACGACGCCGCCCGCTGTTTTCCGAACAAGGCGCACTCCAAGCGAGGCCCTGTTAATCGCTCCGATGCGCCACCTGTACGCCAGCATGGGGGCGAACAACCAATAATTTCCCTATCCTTGCGTTTGCGTGCATGCCAACACTGATATTAAAATAAATTGCCACAATTGACACGTTATTTTGGCCGATAATTGTTTGTTTTCTTGGCTCGTATTTGATGGTGATGAAAGATATCCGCAAATTATATGGTGTCTACATCGGTTATAACGTTTCAGATAATTCCTAATTGGCGCCCATTGCCCTTATTCATTGTCTTTTGGTATAATTTAATAACTGTTACAAAACTGAGAATTATTTACCGCTAGGCACAGAGATTAAATAAATATGCAAACTGTAATACAACTCCTGTGCACTTAAGTTTCAAATTGAATTAATATTCAATTGCAAAATTGAATTTCAGCTAGGCGGTGATTGGGTAATTTTCCTGAAACCAGTAGCTGTCTTCCGGTTAATAATGTGTCCATTTAATTATAGATGAATGTGTGGGAATATGGAGACAGGAAAGGTAATCAGTGCATGAAGAAAGCTGCTTGTCTTGGCCAATGATATGCTATTCTAATTATAGCTTTCGCCAGTCCTAAATCTAGAAGAACGCCATTTTAGTCCAAAATAGAAGTTACCTTCCTTTTGCATATATAAATACTTATTTTTTTCCCATGAGTAATTACGCCAGAAGTTCAAACGAATGACCGCCATAAGGCACTGTTGAATTTGTACGGTTTCTATTTTTAATTTACAATCTAAATATCAAAGGGCACTCAAATTATAGGCCTACATCTGCATGTGTAAACCAGGTGTAAGTTTCCTTGTAATCAGTCTATTAGCCTATACTAATCAAAAAAGTAGGTGAAACACGTGGGTTTGATCATCCTATAATGACAAATGAATTTAGCAAATTGATTGCCAAATGAATTGGCAAAATCAATGTGTCACAGGGCAACCGTACGTGTGTCTTTATATAGTTCTTATGGCGACGTACAGGTGGCGCTTTTTCTATTCGTTCTGTCAAATTAACTAGGACATGGCCCAGGGACGGATGACAGGCAACATAAACACAAAAGATTGATAGAAAAAAGGATAACTGGAAGGGAAGGAGTTTTCATTTCCGTTTTGCGTGATTATATAGCGATTATGGAGAGAGAAGAGCAACAAGTGCCAAACCATGCAACCAACCACAATCAATAAAATATTAAATATTCAAGTGAGAACATTTTTACGGCCCAAAATCTAAGCACCAAAGGCACGTACGTTTCAATCGCGCCCCTTTAATAATGTAAATACAATTACAACTCTAATAAAGCGCAAACACGCCACTAATTGAATGAAATTCCAGGCCAGGCGCCATTGCGGAATCGAACACGGGCGCCGATTAATCGACGAAGAATCGGTCCACGCTCGAATCCGGAAATTGGAGTTGTTGTGTAGTAGTAGCAGTAGGTCTATGTCAAGCAGATAAATAAATAGTTTACGTGCCAAACTAAGCGCACCATCTGACCGCCGGTATATAATAAATGGTCCCATCTGATTTGCGGTTTCAGTCATGGCTTTTCTGTTAAGTCGTTGTGGCACCAGGTGGCGCTTTTCCAACACACGCAATCCCTTGTGCGCCGCGTGCTCACAATGCCTATTTGATTGTATGAGGCCAATGAGGCTTTGATGGGAAAAACCAGGGCAACAGTGAACACAGGAGAGGATTCATACAAAATGCCACATGGCGCACAAGAGATTAATTTGGCACAAAACTCTTTTCCAAAAATTACATTTTTCATTTAAATATCACGGTTCAAAATGCTTCGGGATATTGTAAACAATAATTAACCCAAGCATTGAATCATATATCCTTTTTTTAGTTACAATTAAATTTTATGTTTGAAGATATTGCTGGGAAAGTTTTGGAAATCCTAAAAGTGATGGGATCGAAAGTGACAAAACTTGGAGACATTATAATATTCCAATGACCCAAATCTGTCTTTAATTATGTGTGAAGGAAGATGAATAATTCATAAAAGATCTTCAACATGTCAAGTTCCCATTGTATTCAGCGTTGCCGGGTTACAATGACATGCAAATGTCATTTATAGATGCGCAATGAAAACTTTTAATCAAAAAAACAAAACATTTAGTGCAGAAGTCCCAAGAAAATAAACTTTGTTATCATTATTTTCAAACACACTTTACTTCACTGAAGCTTTGAATATGTCAGTGGCCTAATTTATACATATCGCATATCTTAATCTCACAATTATGAGGTGTTAAATGTTCAGGTATTTAGGTCTGCAGTATAATGTAGTCCAAACACGTGTGGGTGTTTTTAACACTATCAGGTCACACTCTACTGACGATCACATTATTATATAACAGTCCACGTAATAAGGAGCGTTTGTTGTTAGGTGGGAAAACATTTTTTGAGAATATATTATATGGTTCTAATTGTCAATTGCAAAAAAAAACTTGTGCAAGGTTTTTCTAAACTTGTCACTTTCCACTACGAAACTTTTGCGGCACACACAAGCATGTGCGCAAATGCTAAAATGTAAATATAGGAAGTAGTAATATAATTGTGGCGAATGTTTGCTATCACAGTGACACAATTTTACCTTGTACCCATTAAACTCTTACCTACAATTATGCAGAATAATGGAGACGAATTAAAGTAAAACAGGTTTAAACCAGGGAAAAAGGAAAGATTTACTATGGTGGTGCAAATTGGCAATTCAAAAACGGAAATGTTTGGTATATCATCAAGATTATTTCAACTCAAAATCCACGCCCAAGTCTGCCAATTCTGTCACTTTCACATTATTCATACGTAAACGAGTCTTTGCGATAGCGATCTCTACCTTGGCACGCGACGTGAGAATCAAGGATTCCTACTCACCATCACTGAAACCGTCTTGCCACATATCTTTGGTACACGACCATGTCCTGATGCGCGGGAAGTCCAGCTCCGACTAGTCCGCGTTGAACGTAAACCCGGTACACGTCTTTACATTTCCGATTGACAGTCGGCGGCGCGACGCTTTCCGAAGAATCCAACGTGAAAGCGCTCTGTCTTATCCTGCAAACAAAAGCAACATTTACCGTATGGAAATTAATTCCATATAACCTTCACACTTACAATTTTACGCTTCGGGTCGGGGAGGACTTCATCTCGGCGATCCGAAACGATCTGCGCCGATCAGCTGCCACTTCGGGTGGGCTCAGGCATTTGCCTAGATACTCGTATCTGTTTTGGTAATAGGATAGGAGGGGAAAAAAGTAAAAGATTATGTAACGGGTACGTGCGCACAGGAAATCCCGGTCACGGTTATTAGGCCTACTTTTTATAAAGTGAGATGTCGGACTTGGGGGGCTCAACGACCTCAACGCCGTAAGTTACGGCCATGGATGGCAAGAGCATTTCGAAAGTGAGATCCGCTGACACGGTGTCACCGGAAGTGGCGTCGTTGTCCAGGTCATCGTCGAGGTCCGCGTCCGCCGCGCTCGTCTCGCCATCGCTGTCCGTGCTGCTGCTCGTGTTGCTGGAAGCCGTCGAAGCGGTGGATGAAGTCGACGAATGGCCCGTCACCGAAGGATTGGTACTCACTGTGACCCTATCGTAGAATCGTTCACAATCTTAGATTTGATAAATAACGAGATTCGAGAGCGTGTAGATAGAAATATTACGCACGCACCCCATTTCCTCGCGCCGCTTTCCTGGTCGAACGCGAACCGAAAACGGGCTGAAGTCGGTCGTGAAATTGGGCATGACGTCCCTTAAACAAATCCGGAAAAACGAATCTATTAAACACAGCTCATGCTTTTCCATTAACCAAGTAGTATTCTTAAATCTCTTGCGCAACAAGTATTCTTACTTAACCAGAACCCTACAAGATTAATTCTTACATTGAGTTAATTACTCTTGGTATTATTATGTACTTTGTTTATTTAATATGATTGTATGCACAGTGGAACACATCATACCTTATCCCTATTAGGCAAAAAAGGAAATAATTAACATGAAAAGATGCCTACAATCTCCAAGTTTGTGATAGATATTACAAATGTTCAATATGTGCGCCCTTTGTCACCCGGCGCACATCCCAACGGTAATCCATTTCTGCCCATACGTTCAATAGCATATTTTCATCAATGTTTGCCATAGCAGCTGTGATGCGTTCCTTCAATGAAAGCAGCGTTTTTGGCATTGGGGGTACATTAATCATCCATCTTTGTACACCGCATACTTTTAAATTAACATTCATTTGAAATCCGATGAATCATTTTGGCAAACCCTGTATTTTATACATTACCTGACAGAGTGGCTCATTGTGTACGAAAACAGCTCCGAAAGGACGCTAAGTTCGTACGGCCGGTAGAATTCCAAGTAGCCATCTACTTTCTCATCTTGCGCAGAGGAACTTACAATTTCCACGTCTTTCCTCCAAGTCGATACTGCGGCATAATTACAAGACGTAAGAATTATGAAAGTAACAACAAGCAATTTAATATTTACCTTGTTCGCATGGCAAAGGAAGATTGGCATCTACATCCGTTGCCCACCACTGTGTCAAACTAAAAGTACAAATCAAGGGGTATAAGCGCAAAAAAAATACATACACTAATATAACGGAAACATAATGAAAAATATACCTTCTGTCCTCGTCCGGGTCATCATTCTCATTATGTCGATGATGTAAGTAGTAATCGGTCGTCAAATCCCACAGATTTGGTTTGTTCTCGATCGGTTTGAAGACTCCGAGGAAAAGGTTGATCGCGTTCTGCTTGTCAGCATCTGACCGCATCAAAACGCATCATCGTTAATTGAAACTGTTAACTTTTAAGGAGCAAACAGAGTGCAGAAAAGATGCAACTAGCTCAAATGAGCAACACACAACTGACTTGCAACAGAGACAAAAGATTGCACCATAATGACACAATACAGAAATGCGCTACACTATACTGGTACCACCATCTATACTTTTCACGGAGTACTACTTAACAATAATACATGCAGAAAAAGCAAACATTTAGGGGCAGAACATTGCTCGCTTGAAATTGCTCTATACTGCAACAGAAACGATTAACAAATATAGGCCCAAACTGACCGGAAAAGGTATTGCTGTAATATCTGGATAACGTATGCATTATGTCACGTGACTGCGAAGTCCATGGAGCGGTCTTGCGGTATGTCTTGATGCGATGAACTAATTGCGAACCGCCGTATTGAAGCGCGAGCGTGTCACCGTGTCCTTCGTACATTTCCTCAAGCATCCTATTAATTTCAAAGATCAACTAATCATTCAAATAAACCCAATCAGATCCTTTTCACGCTTACCTCACGCAATCAGAGTCGTACTGAAGCTCAGGCTTATCCAAAACTCCAAGAGCAAACATCTGAAAACATCAAGAAAATCGCATATCTGTTAGGGTTATTACGTAAATAGACTAATTTATTGAGAAAAGATTATTATCTAGTTTATTATCTAGCTAATATGGTTCTACCACAGAACCTACCTGGAAAGCAAGTGCAACTTTGCCAATAGCAAACTGCGCTGTGTTTGTCCGATCCAAACAGTCGACACAATTCACCCGAATGATTCCGGTCTGAAACATGACATTTTCCTTTCCCACACCTTGCATTCCGTGGAACCTAAAAATCATAAATTGTAATTAGATCGATCTTGGTAATGTTTATTAGAGCATCTTTACTTTTGATCGACTTGATTGCGGATTTCCAAACTCCTCCTCGTTTCGAAAATACCGGTTCGTTTGACCGCACTCAGAGCGATGCTCGCAAGTCTCGTCAGCACGTTTGCCTTCTTTCTAATTAAAAATTAAAGATTTCCAGTTAACCTCTTAAAATCTTCTCCTCATAAAGTCGTACGCAGCTTACGTTTTGTTCACACGAGCCATGTCAAAACCGATATGCGTGAGTCTGTTTTCGATGGAAAGGAACTGATTGAGGTACTCGAGAGTTTTCATGTACTCTTCACTGAGCATACTCTCGTGTTTTTTCTTCTCTCGCTTCTATTCCAAAAACATAAAACTCAAAAAAAATGCATCTAACCATGAAATTCAAGTCTTAAACTATTAAACTGCCTCGCAACCTTGACTAAATTAAGGATGATGATGGGAGAGCCGTAACGACTTAAAAGGCGGTTGAAATGCCTTCCAGCAGCCAAACAACACGGATCTGCTTTTTCAACTGCAAGTTGCAAATTGAACTCTCAAATATACAATGGAATCAGCTTAAATGGGACCAAAATGAGCTAGTCAAATTTAAAAACTAACTGAATATTGGCGGTTTGGGAACCATTTTCGAGATGTCTTGCGACCAGAAAAATGGGATGGAACCTCTGGTTTGTACAACGGACGTAAAGTGGCCCATAACCAAGTCTGACACGGAACAATCAAAGACGATCTGCTCAGTTTCAACTTCGTTCGCAACGTGACCCTGACGGGACATTAAATAATTGTCAGCATTGTCCATCCATTTCAAAATTAGACATATCTAATAATGTCTTTTCGCAAAATACCTGAGGATTGCAGCCTCTTTTCAAAAACCTAGTTCCCGCAAACTTGTTGGAGCGACGCGCCACCAAAGTGACAAAAATGGGGCGCCCAAAGACACTAATATCTGACATTCACTCTCATTCAGCTCCATTTCCCCTTTTATAAATGTAAAACGATGGTTTCAACCCGTAAAGGTTATTGATTTTACGACAGTAAAAGGATACTCGATTGCTCAATATATCCGTGAATGATATACAGCAGCCAATCGGGATGAAGGTTGGCTTCCACATCCTTCAAAAGATACGAGTTCCACGTAAACTTTCGGTACGGCTTCCATCGCACGCCAATCACTTGCGTGATAGCAATTTTTACGATGTCATCAATTCCACATTGTAAAATAATTCAACATTGCCAATCTCATTTGCTCCTCACCAGAATCCTCATCCAGACCGGATGTTAAATGTTCATGCCACGAAGTTGATAGTTCTCGCGCAACCGTTAAATTATACTGGAGCGTATGCGTTAAATCGTAACTGTAACTGAAATCATCACACACACATGTTACGTCTTATTTTTATCACCACTTAAGAGGACTCACTTTGAACTACCTGAAGTAGAAATTACTGGCCAAGTCGACATTTTGAAACATTTTCGAATATCTATCGGGAAATGCATGAAATAAAATTTAAGTTCACGGGATGCCGTTAAAAAAACACCAATACCTCCGAAAACGGACATGGATTGTCCTAAAAAGGGACTGGGACTAGTAAAAATGTCCGCTAATTATAGAGGTGTCCGTTAAGAGAGGTTTCACTGTTTATGTACTTATATTCACCTCGATTCATCTGGATGAACATAACGAACAGTGTCATTTGGAATGTAAATCATACTTGTTTCCTCAATTTTATAAATCGTATGTTGCCCAATCACGGCTAACCTTCGTCGTTTTGTGATTAAAATAATGTAATAGCCTTCCAAAAACATTACAAAACCTGCAAAACACAAACAATTTTTGTGCAAAAGATAAATGTCATGAATATCAAGAATTAATTTCTAAAATTTTACCCAAAATTCCAAATGCAGAAACTGTTCTAATAAGACCAGAATTTCCCTTTTGACTTGGTTTACTTTTATTCCCATGTTCGATCATCGTCAACATGTCTCTGATTTCTTTGCTGGAATATTCAACCTAAAACGAGGCAAAATGTTTTATGAATTACACACCAAAAACTTTGGCAATTAATTGCAACAAATTTGAACAATTATTACTTTGTCATCGTTGATTACCAGTTGCTTCGGCTCAGTTCTGTCGATTTTAAGTACTCTGAACTTTGTCTGCGTGTTGTTTGAACCAACCAAATAGAATCTCTGAAGTTTTAAGCAGGCATTCAAACATTTTCATTCAGGTGTAAATCTCAATAATCGCCAGAGGACAAAATTACCGATTTTGTTTCATAGAGAACCATTCGTTGGATTCCACTTATCAAAAGTCGAACAGGAGCTTCTTTAGTTTGCTGAGAGCCCTCCATCATCGATTGATCAAAAACGAAGCTACAACATTTCAATTTTTGCAATGGCGTGACATCAAAACAGAGAGGAGGGTTCGCGACACAACTGTACTAAAATGTTCGCGGTTTGGCAACACACATAATGTGGGCGTGGTTGCTGTTGCCCGTTCGAAAACAAAACAGTTCGTTATTTGAAAGGGAAGTAGTTACCACTACTGGCGCCTCCTACACTCCCAAATTTAGCACTTTTGTACTGCTATGCCCTGGAGCGCGCAATTCGAATTCAAATTTCAATGGCAAATTTGCGGTGTGGCTCAAAAAATTACAAATTACGACCATTCCATATAGAAAATACATTATAAATTGATTTTTTTAATAAAAGAGGAACAGAACTGATTGCCGTGACCAGGATGCGAACCTGGGTTATTGCGGCCACAACGCAATGTACTAACCACTACACGATCACGGCTAATGTGTGATACACTGCCATCGCCCCTCATGTTTCAATTCATTTCCAGTTAATAATTACTTTCTATTGGGTCTCCCCAAAGCTATTTTTATTCACTCCGATTTCAGAGCACTCCATTCGTTGCAAATTTATACGTATATTTCAGTTAGAGATTACCAAATGGGCATATTTCCCCACATTGCACTACATATGACAAGAAGCTAACAGTTACCATTTTTGATATATTCAAACGACATTTTTATTCAATACCAAGTATGCAATTGATCGTACACTGTTCAATGAATAAAATTAAGTTTGATGGATAATAAAAACATAAATAATACAATGCTGATATTGCTTTTGCACCTGATACTGCACTGGCAGTATTTTATGATTTACTATAATCTTTAGGATCATTGCTATACAAGCTAGTTTCTCCATTTAAATCTTCTAGTGGAATCATTTCAGCATCATTTCTTTGATTATCATCTTTACTATGATATTCATTAGCATTGGTTAGATTATCTTGAATTCTAGCAATTTTATAACGCTTTCTAAATAGAAATAAAACGGACAACAATTATTACGAAATCAAATTAACCTGAATATTGCCAAACATTGGTCTAAACTCAAATTGGATGTTCAATTGCAATTATGTTAAAAAAAAATTATGAAACTTTACAGAGTATGAAATTAATAGCAATTTTAACCAATAATTTGAGTTTTCACCTGTTGTTTTTGGCATTTATGAATTACATACCTGCAATACATGAGGGATATTGCAGCACTGACAACACATCCAATCAAAAACGCTATTACAAAACTAGCAAACATTGTAGCTTGTCCTGTGCTATGCACACCATACTCTGCAGTATAATATCACAATTTTTTCATAAATATTGAACTTAGTTAATAGTAGATAATGATTAAAACGATTACTATTACCGGGTTTTGTTAGTGACTTGGGAAATACAGCTATTTCATAACTCCTATTTTCTGAAAGAATAAACTCAATTAGAATGACAATTATTGCAGCAAATAGCTTAATACGTAATTTATAATGAAAATATTAACATCAAAATAAAAAAAATATCTTGTTTTAAGTGAACAATATCTCGGCTATGTCAAGAATTATTACACGAGGTCTAACATGGCACACCTACATTAACACGATTAAACTGTCAATTGTAAAGTTTACCTGGAAATTGACAAAAAAAGAATTTGTGCGATTCACAGTCGTTTAATCTGTAATGTTCATTGGCTTTAGAAATGCATTTCTCTGAAGTCGTGTTGAATTTTCTCTGAAAATAATTGAGCGGCTCCTTTTCGTGGGACACCCATGTCATTAAATTCACATCGTATTTTGCTCCAGTCCAGAAGTGGCCAATATTCCTGGAATCCACATAACAATGAAGTCAATGTTAAATTCTGAGGGGCTTTTAATTGTTACAAGTAAATTTACTTGATGCCAATGTGTCTAATCTCATTATCAGGAATCTTCATCCACCAGCTATAAAATGAAATAACGAATTGTAATTTGAAACTTATATATCCTACTTCTGATATTATTATGTAAGTACTTACTCGTCATTGTTCAATGCAGTTCTAATAAAGTCAACCTTCTCAATGGTGTCCAACACTGCCAGTGTGGCACCATTTTTTCGACACAACTTGTCAGCTTGATGAAATTTACTTGTAAACCACGAAACTTGGTAACACACGTCTCCAAATTTCCAATTATGCCTGGAGCATTGTCGACTCTCTGAACACAGAAACCTCATTACAGTCTTACAGTTTCACTATATTGTGCTAATGAAGTAAACATTTCTGAGTATTATTAATGAGTACTACTTTCAGAGATATATTTTTGCATTTACTTCATATTGTTGTCCTCATGAAATTCGTATCATAGGAATTTACGAGTGAAATGTAATGTTGTGAAACACAAAAATATTTCCATGCATCTAGTATAAAATAATATCCTACTAATTTCGCAAATGGCAAACATGTTCTGCTTGCAATTGTCCTTATCCAAGTGGTATTCGGCATCGGAAATTTTCAAAGCTGTACAGCTGGAATTTATGTTATCTTTCACCCAGAAGTTCTCAAATCTAAGGATATTTTGAAGTGAAATTAATTAAAAATAAAATTATTTACAATAACAATCAACCATCAATCAATATATGTATAACCAATCTGATTTGAATACTTTTACAATGTTGACTTACATGTTTTTGATGGCCAGTCTTGACAACGTTTTGCTGATTTCATTGTTCGTAACGACAGCTAATCTTGCTTGGTCATGGTGACAAACTTCATTGGCATTTTTGAATGAAACAGCTCTTTCAAAATGTGCTTCGTAACACAAATGTCCACTTCGATACGCATATTCTGGACAAACACCTTCAGTAAAGGGTAATAAAGACATAAATATTACCTGTAACACCGATATTTTGTAATTTACCTACCCAGAGCGATGTTAGAAGCCAAGAAGAAAGTTGATAAAGACAAAAGAATATGGCGAAAAAGTTGCATATTCCACTTCTTTACTCAAATCCCACTTCAAAATAATCGATAAAAACAAACCATGAATCCAAATTGGTAAGGTGAATGAATGAATGAGTGAAGTCTGCAACAAAATGTGTTGATTGCACTAGCTGTTGAAATAGTCATGTAGATATTGAAAACAATCTTTGTCTGTTGAATTTGGACTCATATCCAAGGAGAACAAACATTACAATCTTAAATATAAAAATATATATATTTACCACCACAAATTTGCTGACCTCACACGTACACACGTATGACTAATATTTTGAGGAGATAAATTACCTTTTATTTGTAAAAATTTAGCAATATTACATAGTGGTATTCATCTATGATGTTCTAAATGGGGCTGATTTTCAAGAATTTGATATGAAACAAAACTGGAATAAAAACGAAACAAAGACGTTAAAAAGGTAAATGACAAAAACGTGAATAATACATGAAAATAAAGCGAAAAAAAGAAATGCCCACATGCCGTGACCAGGATTCGAACCTGGGTTATTGCGGCCACAACGCAATGTACTAACCACTATACGATCACGGCTAAGAAGACACACACAACGAGGGCGTCTTACTGGGGATTATAGGGAAAAGCATGAAGGTACCACCTTCCCATGGCGGCCATTTTAATTGCTTTGTCACATTAACAGGGTCAAAACAAAATTCGGGTCAAAATTAGTATACACTTTGATACTAGGTCACAATTCATAATGCCGAGAATATTTATAAATTGAATAAAAATATAGCCATTTAGACAAACAAAAAATTCATTCAACCAACATGAAATTCGTTTCCTCATACACAATTAGTTAAAAAAGTGGAAAATCTATTCAATTATAACTCTTGAGTAAACCTTGAGAATGGCATAAATGAATTATTGTGGCGCCAATTTGGGATATTTATCTTCCCGATTGCACAGATCACGCAAAAAGTTCAGAGGGCAACAGATAATTAAGTTAAGAAATGTACTATACGTATAAAGCACAAATTGATCTTGAAATATTTTAGTATAAAAAGGTGATTAATTAATATTTGTATCGTAACATAATGGCACAATAGAGTAAAATTATAAAATGTGAACTTCACCAGAGAAATAAAATGCAATTAAATTTTAGATAAATAATCAAACAATTATTGTGACCGAATCTTGTGACTGCCTGAAAGGGTTTGTCCCAGAAAAACGGCTGCTTATAATTAGAAAAAGGCATTTTCTGCTTCTGCAGTACCAAATGGAGTGTAAACTCTGTGCACCATGTTACAGATACGGTGGGCAATTAAGCTTATCAGTTTCCAGCCAGGGCCTTTTTGGGGATTGTCAAAGAGCCCTGAGTAAGCTCTGCGTGATGCAGGAAATTAGTGAAGCATGTAAGCCATTGAACCATTGCAACAAGTGTGCTGTGTAATAATAAGATCCGAATAAGTTCAACTCATTTCCACTAATCATTATCTGGTGAAGATTATATGGATCACCGGTCATATTATTTTTGGAAATAATTCTCAAAATATTGTATACGAGTTTATTTCCCATTTCGCTCATTCACAATTATATTTCGTGATTCTAAACAACAACAGAATTCGGAATTGCTGTTCAAAAAAACGAAATGTTGCGACACAGCAATCAATAAACAGTACCAATCACTGTGATTTTTTCGTAGTCGTATCTGCTGAAGGAATATTTGCAACATGTGCATATACTAGGTGTTCATTTTGTTGGTTTGAGGAGACATTCCTAGGATATTCTGAGGTTCTGGAAACTGGGGCCTTATTCAGCCTACACGAAATAAAAACAGCAAAATCATCCATAACAATTTGCATAAGTCCCAAGTGATTTTGCCACTGTGCATTGTCATGCATACAACTAATTGTCTCCCTCCTATAGAGTAGTCAGATGTTAATTTAGATCTTGAAGGATAATCAATGAATTTCAATTAAATGTATTGGCACAAAAGTGAAACAAATGTCACATACAAAACAAATGCTAAATCTTAGGATATTCTGCGAAAAGTCCACTCAATTTAATAGCTCTTTTTTGAAGATATAAAGTGAAACCAAGGTGAAACGCAATGTACAAGAAATAAGTTATTACCAATTTAAGAAGCTGTAAACTGCAATAACTGCTACACCTGTGATCTGAATAATATTTTTCCACAAAAGAGCGTACATATCGATGGAATCAAATAGTGATTTATCCATAGCTGTTGGTAAACATTTGATATTGTTTTATGCATTATATATGTAGCACGGAATTCAGACTTAAATTGTAAATAAAAATCTCACCTTTGGAATGACAAAAGAAAACATTATTTTCTTCGCAGTCACTTATTTCGTATGAATCCCAATTCGAAGCCAGGCAGTTTTCAGGATTATCATTTTGTGGGAATGAATTTAAAACGGTTACAGCAGGTCCATTGCTGGAAATCCAGTTTTCAGTTTCTACATCGAATTTTAAACCAGCCCATATTTTCGGTTCATAACTAGAAAAATAGTGTGTATAGTTACATAATTTTATATGCTCATGCATCATATATTTACCGAAGCTAACCCGAAATTAAAGTTTTCAATTTGCCAATCTGAGAATCTGCTCCAAAACCTGAAATCGACAAAGGTTTATAATTTTGAAATTGGTTCTACGTTTTTATATAAGATGCATACTTGTCTTTGCTCAGAGAATTTCTTAAAGTGTCATGTCTTCCTTCACTATAAACTTGGGCAATTTTGCCATCCAGCTTTTTGCAAGCCCTTTGGGCATCTGAGAATTTTCTCCTATCTTCGGAAAATTGAAAATACGAGTTTCCATATCTAGAACTGTTGCTCACCTCAAAACCTAAAAATGAAATGCATAAATCACACAGCATAATTAATTAACATAATTAACTTTTCACGTTTGGATTGCTTCAATGGAATTACCAAATTCGCAAATATAAAACATTGCATTGTCACAATGCTCCTCTGAAATTTCAAAATCATTTTCGTATTTGAGGGCTTCGCATTTACCAGATACTGAACCTAGTTTATTGGTTTTGATCCAGTAATTATCAAACCTGCATATTTAGATTAATTCTATAAAAAAATCAGTTCCTTCAAAAATAAAAGCAACACGTGTAACATGATGTTATAAACTGTTACTACAAATATGCATTATTATTTTACACTTTCTAAAACCTTTGTTTCAAAACTATTCTTGTTAGGGTCCTTTGCAATTTGAAACTGGACACAAGTGCTACTTGTGCACCATTTTCTTTGCAAATCTCTGTAGCTATTTCATAAGTTGTTCCTCGATCTAGATGTGGATCGTAGCAATCATCTTCAATAAGCAGCGATTGATGGACACATTCTGAATCTAATTATAACACAAAATACAAATCTGTATACCAAAATGCAAGCGCCAAATTAAGCCAAGTATAAAGGTTAGATATTTTTATATAGCTGCCATACACATTGAGTAAAGATCGTTGTATATCATAAAAGTATATACGACTCACAGCTAATATACACAGATAACAAAATGAAGCGGTTCATAACACGTAGACATGTTAAAATTGTGATGCCACAGCAACTAACTTATATGTACTTATAGTCTATACCTCACAACTGTACAATTATAAAGCTAGACATGGACGCATCAAAAACCAACATAAAAGCAAAACATAATTGCTAAGTAATGAAAGCTAGATGTACGCACCTGATTTTGAAATACCCCATAGCATTATCATCAATAATATCACTAGACATAACCGATTAGCCATGAAATATAGCAAATAATTTGGACAACTTCGCAAGATGAAAACTGTAACTGTACGTTCAGTGATTTTCAATATAAAAACTCAAACTGTTTATTTAATAACTTACTGTGAACAGTTATTCAAAAAAGTAAGAGCAACCAACGTCACAATTGAGCTGGGGAAAACATATTGCAAAGTTCACACGAATCGATTCAAAATCCAGATTAGATAGCACAGGTTCAGCAAATCACATTTTAATATGTAACCATAGCTTCGACTAAAATATTACTT